>OVAQ01000007.1:0-113767 GCA_900406345.1 Erysimum cheiri
AGCTTGTTTTAGCCTCTCAACAACCTTTGACACCAAACATAGTTCACTGATAAGCAATCAATCAACGCCTCTAAATATAAACAGATAAATATGCATAAATCATTACAGCGTGCATCTACAATTCCTTGACAAAACACAAACACAATTCCAGCACAAGCTTTGAATTTTTAAGATATGATGGACAACTAACAGACATGGAAGAGCGAAAAAAAAAAAAAAAAAAACTTATGGAAACAAAAAAATCAAAACNAAATCAAAACTACCTCAGAGCTAGATAGAACAGGAACATTCCACGACTGAGAGCTTAAATCTGTGGAGAAAAGAATTCAGAATTCTCAAAGACTTATAACAAATTATTTGAATTTTGCCTCGAGATTGAGAACACAAATGGAATTTAACGATCAACAAATTTGATCTCTTTTTCAGTACAGTGAGTAACATCAAAAACGCTTCTAACAAATGCATCACTAATTGTACTCCAGAAGACAACCAAAGAAGCCAACAGAGTAAAAAACCAAGGAAGCAATGTCGAACCAGAACACATGAGAATCCTTCTTTCTCGTTTCGACCGACGCGAGAATCGAAAGCCATGTCCTGAAGAACATGGAACGAGGGAGAGAGAGGGGAAATTCCAAGTATTAACCGTCAACTCCGGCGAGACACCGGCGATGGACTTCGGAAAACAAACGAATAGAGAGATCATCGGAAATCGCAACTTGCTTTGTTTAGCATTTACTCAGACAACTGGAAGAAGACGATGAATTAAATATGATTTGGGCCTAATTTTACCAGTAAACGTTTGGCCCATCAGCCCATTACGTTTCAATAATTAATCAGCTCAGAGAGAGATTAAATACTCTGCACTAATTTGCAACCCGGTTTAAATTATTAAAAATTGAACTGTTTTATTGGCGGGATGAGCCAGGCCCGTGCTGTAGTGCAACGCATGGGCGACTCGCGAAAGCCCAGGTAGCAAGCTACACTGATGGGCTTTCCCCCTTAAAAAATTGAGTTAATATCGTCTGGACTCATGGACCAGGTACCAGATATTAAACTGATAAGAACAGATACTACACTTGATCTTAGCCAAAAGGCCGAGAAAGGTATGATTTGCTCAGCCCCGTGGCCTCTTTATTTATACTACTTCTCTTGCCTTCCACTCTTACGTTGTTAGCGATGTGGGACTTTGCAACGAGTTAAAAGTTAAAAACCTTAACAAAACAAACCCTCTCTCTCGTTTAGTTGGTTTTGCGGGCTGTTGTTTTTCTTCCTTACCTTGTAGGGCTGAGTGAGAGAGCTCTTCTACATTGACGGATCGAATAAAAAAGCCAACTTCGCAGATTTTCCATTCTTGTGGTCAGTTTTTCATCCTTAATCGATCTAGGTTATTCGATTTCTTTGTTATCTGAGTCAGTAATTTTTGAAAATCTTTGCTTTTTCTTCTTTTGAATATCCAAAAGGAGAATAGATTTGGGGGATAACAAGATCATCTGTTTGGATAAATTGACTCTTTGGGGTTTGTCAATTGTCACTGATAGTCTGATAATCTTTCTTTTTGGCATCTTGGAAGCAGATTTTGATCGGAAAGTCTTCGGAATCGGCAGCGGAAGAAGAGTGAATTGTTCATCCTTGCCTTGCCATGGTATCCATCTACTTCGTTGGTTCAATTTGATGCGTTTGATTGTTCTCAGTATAGTCAATCTTTCTTTGATCATCCTTTGCTTATTTTACCGGGAAAGTTAAGATATTTTTGCACTGAGAACATCTTTTCCCCTTCTTAATTCCAGCTTCCTGATCACTGTTCTTTTTGGAGTTTTGACTTAATCAATCGAAGAAGTTATATTTGGCCATGTTGGTTGTAGGATTTATTAGTCTGTATAATCTTGTTTGCAGGCCATGTATATCCGTGTGAAGCGCATGAAAACCACTTACTTTATCCAATGTGATCCAACAGAGACTGTTTTGGATGTTAAGCAAAAACTGTTTGCTCTCATTGAGCAACCAGTTAGCAATCAGCGTCTGATCTTAATGTCCACCGAAGAAGTATTGGAGGATTCAAAATCTTTAGCGGAGCAGAAGGTATTAAACGTTTCACATATATCTATCTTTCAAGCCATTGTTGGGTAATGATTAACAGTTCTTGTTCAAGTTTAAAGAAGAACTATCTTAGTCACATGTACACTGCCAGCGTTTGCATATTTTGAGTTATAAGCTCGTCACAGTATTCTTTTTTTTTGTGTTGTTGTTAGGTTGAGAATGATGCAGTTGTGGCTCTTACTCTGAGGAAAGGTTATTTCTCAAATCCCTTTGCTCCTTATCTTACTCTGATAAATTCAGCGCCTTGTTGGTATATAGGTCAGCACGACTAATGTAATGGATCATGCTTAACTAGTTATCACCGGTCATCTTATTTTATATGTTTCTTCTGTCTGTGAACCCTTCAAACTTCATTGATTTGTATCGAACCTATTGAAACGTTTCAGTCTTTAAAACATTTGTGGTTGGACATAGCTGAATGTGATTTCTACTTATTCCCATCAATCTTATCATTTAGCCTTCTATTGATTGCACACTGTCGAGCATGCTGTATTGCAATCTGTATCTGTAAAGCTATGAATCATGATGAATTCACACTTATTCTTTCTTGTGCAGATGATAACGAGTTTGAAGATGTCAACATTCCACAGCCCGCCGACTTCTCAATTTCATGAAGAGTTGCTTACTGTATCAGGGAAATCTTTGCTTCAACAGGAGAAGTATTGATTCATACACAAGGAGGAGTCTTTAAACGCCTGAAGTTGTTTCTTTATGTCTCTGCTTGTGTCAACGCTTCTTTAGTTGTTACAGACAATTGCTGTAAGTAAAGATATTGAGAGATGTGGAAGTTTGATTGCAACTTGCAAGATCAGTAGCTTTCAGCGAAGTTACACACTCTTATCATTCATGATATCTAACATGTTTCAATAGCAAACACATTGGAAAAACGTTGACGCGTGAAGAAGACAGTGTACTTGTTGGTGTGTACACGAGCCGAGGAAGCTCCATTTGCCTTATGACATTGAGCTGTGGACGAGGAAGACTTTTTTACCTATAAAAGGCTAAGAAGTACATTAATGACGGAAAAACCAATGAGGATGATGAAACAAGGAGAGAGAAAAACAAAAACAAAGGACATTACTGTAATTTGAAAGACAAAAACGTTAACGTTATAAGTGTGTCTGGTTCGGGGAAAAAAAAACAAATAGGAATAAGACCCTAAGAGCACCCACAGTGGTGCATGTGAGGGTGTGGGTGTGAGTGTTAATTTATTAATAAAATAATGTAAGAGTTGCAGTTTAGAAACAAGGTGTTAGGAATTGATTATTGGTAGAACTTGTTTCTTAGTAATAGTTTAATAATATAATTTAGTAATTCATAAAACATTTTTTTAAATAAAAATAACATTTAAATTTAAAACATAAATAAACTTAAACTAAAATTTATTTCAAAATACAAAGAAACTCAAATTTTAGGAAGAGAAACTTGATTTTTTTTTGGATATAATGAACTTGAAATCTAAAGAATATAGGAAGGGGTTTGTGAGAGATTTATATGTGTGATCGTCAAAGGAAAGATGAAGGGAATGAGATGATTTGGTTTTGTTATGCAAATCGTATACATATATAGAGGAGGTGAAGTGTTGTGTCAAGTATTGATATTTTGGTAACCCGTGACTTCTTGATTTATTGCCACAAGTGATCCCATATTTTGATTTAATACCATGATCATTTTTACAAGCTGTGTTGAGATTTATTAAAAGAAAAAGTATATTGGTTCAATTATAACAAGAGACGGACGCAAAAGAATTGACCAATTGAGAATTATAAGTTCAAGTTTAAGAACTGAGACATATCCTGATTTTCCTCCAAGAAGTAGACATAAGAAAGATGGTAAGTTATAAGTTTACACACCATGAAACATTACAACAGAACCATAATGCCAAAGCCACAAGAACCAAAGTGTCTTCACTTTAAAGTGGATCACATAATAAAGACAACATCTAAACATGTATATATCCAAAAACCAGAGAGAAATCTCTCTTTATTGTATGCTTTAACTTATAGAAATCTGATGCGTGAGACTGAGAGTCCTCTATGGCGAGGCGTCTATGGCACCAGCCCCGGTCATCTCTTTTTATTGTATGCTTTAGTTTATAGAAATCTGATGCATGAGAGTCTGAGACTGAGAGTCCTCTATCAGCATCAAGTCTCCAGCTAAGTACTCCAAGCTCTATACACAAAACATTACATGTAAAAAACTCAAAACACAATAGGAAGCATTACAGATAAGAACCACAATGAATACACACACAAAGACCTGCAATTTAACTTCCCTAACTTGTAAACAACCAAAAGTGAGTACTTACTTACTATCCAACAACTACACTACGCTAAACACACAAAAGCTATCAAAGCAAACTCCAAAGCCAATAAATTTTTGAGAGAATGTGAGATGAAAACACAGACCTGGAAAATTAACCCAACAATAGTTGTTCAAGTCTTGAGAAACGACGGAGCTTTAAGACCCTTCTGTCAAACGCTATCAAAAGCTAACTCCTCATCTAACTAATTTTTTTCCCCCAGCAATAGCCTTGAAAAATCTCACTTAAGGTCGTAAAATCCATAAGAAAAAAGATCAAATTTTGGAAACTCACTGTGAATCCATGATGGAGAAGCTCTCTTTAAAGACAACAATGGGAAGCATCTCTCTCAGCTCTTAACAGCATCATCTATGTTAAATCTACAAGGTTACAACTCCAATACTTTTCCAAACAACATAAGCCAAGAAGCCTAAGAACTAAATTAAAAATCAAAAAGAGTTTTTCCTAGAAAGCAATTGAAACAGTAGTGTTTTAAGCTCTTTCTCTTCACAACATTAAAATCTGAACTTGCCTGGAAATTATGAGCAGCCTGAGGATCATAAGGGTTTTTATCTCGATGTACTTGGCGTGCCTGAAGAAGACAAAACAAGCCAACAATCAGCAATTCGTAATGTCTAAATCGATCAACCTAACTCTTTGAAGCATTAAAAGAACTTTGGTCCATTACAAACTCCAGACACACTAGAGCTCGAATTTATCACTACGCGGGAGATTGGGTACCCAAATCAACACTCTCAACACCTGAAGACAAATCAAGACTAAGCAAAAACCAAGCTTTCTTTTTTTCATTACCAGTCCTCGTTGCACTCCATCAGGCTTGATAGCAATGAAGGTACGTTCCATCTGAAAATTAAACAAAATATTTCAGCTATGAAGAACAAAAAGACGATAAACCAAAATCACGGATACATAAAAGAGAAATGGATTATTGCTATTACCTCAGCAGCAAGAACCTCTTGATCTTGAATCATATAGGCTTTTAAAAAACAATAAAAGAAACCATTGGGTCAATACTTCACGATTTTGAACTAAACAAGTCTAAAAGATTCCAAATTTATCATATTCTACTCCAATTAACATGTAACTGAAACAAAGATTTGGCTGCATTTATCAATATATTCAAAGAATGTAGCTAAACCTGCAGCAGGAAGAGCTAGGAGTCCAGTGATCCAACTCTTTGATGCAACACCAGAACCTGATGATCTTACAAAGTTAGATGCATACAAAGGAATCTTTTCCGATGCCGAAACCGCTGCTGCAGCACCAATGGCTCGTCCTTCTGAAAAACAAAAATCAAAAGATCAAATTTAATCCCCAAATCAAGAATAAGAAACAATTAGATCTTATAGCTAATTTGATTCGAATCTTAATAAGTATAAGATCCCAAATTCACAGATTGTTCTTTCAAAAACAACACACAAGATCAAATCAATATAATCACAGAATCAATCTCACCAGATTAAATTCACATGTCATAACAATTTGAATCCATTTTCTCAAATCCATAAACGAACAAATCAAGAATCAACAATGAGAACGATTTCACAGATTAATCAATCAATCAATCGAGGAATCTAAGAACAACAGGTGTAAAATCACGAAGCATCTATAGAGATTTACTAACAACAAGATTCACTATCTCAAAATTTCCAGAAAAGAATCAAACAGAGAGAAGATTAAGAACATACCAGAGAAGAAACGAGCATTTTTAGCTGAAGAAAGAAGAGACTTCGCTGCTTTGGAAGCAGATCTGCAGATTTGAGAGCTCATTTTTTTTTGTTGCAGAGAGAGAGAAGTGAAAGATGAAGTGAGACCACTCACAGGAAGACACGTGTGGCTAACATCCGAGTGTTATCCCACACTCGGATCCAGTCTCCAAACTCACTGTTCCCTTATTTTCATATTTTTAATTACTCACACTCAACAACTAACACCCAAATAATTACCCCACTGCGCATGGTCTTAGGGCATCTTCAATGGGAGAACACCTTTGGGTGTTTTTTCTTTCCCAAATTTTCCAACCACTGACCTTCTGCCACGTCACCCCGCAACACCCACAAGAACAGATCCAGGACGAGAGCCCTGTTCCTGATCTTAAGCCCATTAGCCCATTTTTTTAAATTAAAATATTGCTAAGCACACCCTTGGTGTTCTCCCAATGCAGATGGCCTAATAAAGAGAAGGGATTGTTCTCCTTCTCGACTTCTTCTTTCTTCTCATCTCAACCCTTTCTCTTCGGCAGGAGAGAAAGAGAGACAGACCCACAAAGCCGATCCTTCCTCTCCGTCGATTCTCTTCGAATCTCGGATTCAGCGATTCATCGTCGCTGAAAAAGCTCCTTCCTTTCTCTTTCCTCTCGTTGAATTTTTGTTGTGAGATTCGATTCGATCTAGGCTGTTTAGATCGAGGTATGCAGCAGGGCGATCAAACGGTGCTGAGCTTGAGACCTGGTGGCGGTCGAGGAAACAGACTCTTTGGTTCCTCTTCTTCTTCTTCGTCTCTCTCTTTTGGCTCTCTTTCATCTTCGGATCTACCTCTCCGTCCTCATGGTGGTGTTCCTTCCTCTTTTCCCTTCAAGGTACTCTCATTNATCGAGGTATGCAGCAGGGCGATCAAACGGTGCTGAGCTTGAGACCTGGTGGCGGTCGAGGAAACAGACTCTTTGGTTCCTCTTCTTCTTCTTCGTCTCTCTCTTTTGGCTCTCTTTCATCTTCGGATCTACCTCTCCGTCCTCATGGTGGTGTTCCTTCCTCTTTTCCCTTCAAGGTACTCTCATTTCTCGGCGCCAAGCTCCCCTCTCTTTATTTGGATCTAGCTCGGATTTAGAATTTTTCTGTCTCCATATAGTTTTGTTGATCTCTGGTGTCTTAGCGTCAGCTTAACTTTATCCAATTTTACGGGTTTATAGCAATCAGCAGCCTTTTTGGTTTGGAATTAACAATCTTTGGTAATTTTGTTGATTTGATTCTCTCCAATGTCTGAATTAGCTGAAAGCTTATTGATTTACGAGTTTCACTGCCTTATGTTATTAAATTACTACTGAGCTCATGTTGGATTTTGGTTGCGTCCCGACCATATATAATTACGTGTCTGCAACATTCAGAATTAAGCTTCATCAGTGTAAATATGTATGAGTGATGCAAGCGATTTGTTTGTCCTGATTCTTAGTGGCGCACACAAGTATGTGTTGCTGCTGTAAATATGGACGTAAAATAATATGTAGGCTTTTAGGTGGGCATTTTATTAGCTGCTATTTGCTCATAAAGGACCTGCTGACATTTCTTGCGGTTAAGTTTATCAATTCATCTTGGTCTTATGATTCACAAATTATTCCTCTCTTGGTTTTGTACTGAGTATTTGTGGTTCTTTGTCTCCTTTGTATGTCACTTCTTAGATGTTTTTATGTATTGAGTGTCGGTTAATGAAGATTCATCCTGGGTTATCTTCTTGTTTCAGGGTGGAGACTCGAGGTTTGATGGCCGTGAACGCGTGAAGTACACCCGTGAGCAGCTCCTAGAACTTAAAGAGGTGATTCTTAGTTAAAAAATCTAGAAACAAGGCCGGTCTACTTTGTTCTGTTCATTTTTGTTCTTCTTTATTTGAGGTCACTGACGTCTCTGCATATGTACAGACCACTCAACTCTCTGATGAAATTCTGAAAGTCAAAAGGGAAACTGATACAGAACTGTTTGGTGAGGAAGAGACTTGGGCACGTGGGGAAAGTGTCGTAAGCAATTTGGTATAGTTTTATTGAAACATAACCTTTGCATTGTTTCGTCTAAAGTGAAGCTTCATGAGTTGTAACATAGATCTGTTATCTTAATGGTCCAGGCTCCTGTTCAATCCGCAAGTCGCTTCTCTGAGCCGGACTCTCGCGATTGGCGTAGCCGTTCTGCTCAACCTCCACCCTCTGGGGAGGAAAGGTCATGGGAAAATCTCCGTGAAGCTAGAGATTCCAGGTATGTTGAAGCAAGCCAATATAATCGTCAAGACCAACCTAGTTCCCAGTTTTCAAGGGGGCCAATATCATCCAGCCAAGGGGTAATCAATAAATTAATCTGTTATTCCCTCTTCTTTCTTAGTCCTTTACATTCTGGCATTATTTTATTTTTTTCTTATTTGTATATTGTGTTGAACCAGGGTGGACCAGCTCCTGTCCTCGTCAAAGCTGAAGCGCCTTGGTCTGCTAGAAGAGGAAACCTTTCCGAAAATGATCGTGTTCTGAAGACTGTGAAAGGGTAATGCCATGGAGACAGTTATTGGTTGTCTAGAATTTTGCATCATTTTCCTTTGCTGCCAACATGAAATCGTTAAATTGAGCTTGTACACTTACAAAGATATACTTTTCTTGTCCAGGATACTGAACAAGTTAACCCCTGAAAAGTATGACCTTCTTAAGGGCCAGCTTATTGACTCTGGCATCACATCTGCTGATATCCTGAAGGTGTACTCTATGTCTCAAGCATTGATGAAGTCTTGTTTGAATCATCTAGGCTGTTCATGTAGCTAACCAGTGTTCTTTTCTTCTTTTCTTCCGTTTGTAGGATGTGATTACCCTTATTTTTGACAAAGCTGTCCTTGAGCCTACCTTTTGCCCTATGTATGCAAAATTGTGCTCTGATATCAACGACAAGCTGCCCACCTTCCCACCTGCAGAGCCTGGGGATAAGGAGATCACATTTAAGAGGGTTCTGCTGAATATCTGTCAAGAGGCCTTTGAGGGCGCTGACAATTTGAGGGAGGAGCTTAGACAGATGAGTGCTCCAGATCAGGAGGCCGAGCGGAATGACAAAGAAAAATTGTTGAAGCTCAAGACTCTAGGAAACATTCGTTTGATCGGTGAGCTTTTAAAGCAGAAGATGGTTCCAGAAAAGATTGTTCATCACATTGTTAAGGTGAACACCTATAAGCTTACACATTTTCTTAGAAAGTTTTTTTTTTGGTATTCAGCATTGAACTTTGTTAATTTGGTCTGAGCACAGGAGCTTCTGGGTGCCGATGAGAAAGTGTGTCCAGCAGAGGAAAATGTCGAAGCTATTTGTCATTTCTTCAAAACTATTGGCAAACAACTTGACGGAAACATGAAGTCAAAACGGATCAATGATGTATATTTCAGACGCCTACAGGATCTGTCAAAGAATCCTCAATTGGAACTGCGTCTGAGATTTATGGTACAGAATATCATCGACATGCGCTCCAATGGCTGGGTTCCCAGGAGAAAAGAGGTATCCTAGCCTTAAATATCTCATAATGCCTCAGTTTTATGAGTTACAAGGTTGAGTCTTGTTTGCTGCTTCATTTTGTTGCTGTTCTGATGTTCTATTTACATTGCTTGTGCAGATGGAAGCAAGAACTATAACTGAAATCCATAATGAGGCAGAGAAGAATCTTGGTCTCCGCCCAGGTGCGACTGCAAATATGCGAAGGGGTATGGCTTCTAGTGGTGGGCCTGTGAGCCCTGGGCCAGTCTACCCTGGTGGGCGACCTGGTGCGGGTGGCTTGATGCCTGGTATGCCTGGGACGCGAAGGATGCCTGGGATGCCCGGGGTGGACAATGATAACTGGGAGGTACCTAGGACAAGATCAATGTCTAGGCGCGATGGGCCAGGACCTCTGCATTCTCCAGCGGTGAGCAAGTCGGCCTCAATGAACACGAGGCTCTTACCTCAAGGCAGCAGCGGCATTATGAGTGGCAAGACAAGTGCCCTGTTGCAGGGAAGCGGTTCGCGCCCAGTTACCGTGGCAGCAGAACGGCCAGCTCAGTCAGCTGCACCTCTGACCGTACCAGTTCCGGTGGAGAAACCACAGCCTAGTGGTCCCAAGTTGAGCGAAGAAGTGCTCAAAAGAAAAACAAAGTCGCTTCTTGAGGAATATTTCAATGTCCGACTTCTTGACGAAGCTCTGCAGTGTGTAGAGGAGCTCGGGTCACCTTCATATCATGCCGAGTTTGTGAAGGAAGCAATATCCCTGGCCCTTGAGAAAAGCCCGCCTGTTGTTGAACCAATTGCTAAACTCTTGGAGTATTTGTTATCAAAGAAGGTGGTCACACCCAAGGATCTTGAAACCGGGTTCTTGCTCTACGGTGAGTTGCTGGACGACATTGGAATCGATCTTCCTAAGGCACCAAACAACTTTGGTGAGATTGTAGGAAAGTTGATTCTGGCTGGTGGTGTGGATTTCAAATTGGTTAGGGAAGTCCTTGGGAAGATGGAGGACGATAGGTTCCAGAAGGCGGTGATCGATGCAGCTGTACGCATCGTGGAGTCAAGCGAACAGGGGAAGTCCCTGTTGGCCTCACAGGCTGCAGACATTGAGGCTTGTCGGAATCTGTAAAAGGAATCATTACTTTACGATTTTGCTCTTTGGGTCGAGGCTTGTGCCATGAATGTTGTGTTGTAAGCTTGAAAGGAGGAGGAGAAAAGAATTCTCAGAACTCAAAAAATAGTTTTGCTCTTCTTTTAAAGCTTTTTGTATGATATTATTCTCACCACTCTTCTTTGTCTAGTTGTGGGGATGTGTCCATGTCCTTTTTTGTATTCTTCTGACTTTTTTTTTTTTTTTGGCCTTTGCATTTTTGTTTTACGGTCTCAGTTATATTATTCAGTTGATTGTTGTTGAGACTTGAGACCCCTATAAATGGTCATTCAGATATTTACATTGGAAATGTTTGATAATCATCTTTCTAGCAATGCTCAAAATAAATAAATCCATATAATTTGTGACCTTGTGAGTTGTGAATGGTTTGCAGTCATGATTCATGAACACTGATGGTTCATAACTTCATATGTATATCTACGACCTTGAACAAGAACGAACATGATTAAAATGACCTAAAGCCTTATCAAATATCAATGGGCCTGATTGGGCTTTGTAAAGCGTCGCAAAAACTCTCCCGCGCAGGAGAAGGAATTTTCATTATTATCCGAAAATTAAATCACTTTTAATTTAATTTTCTGAACAAAATGAGTTCGAGCGTAGCTGAAGCAAATCACACGGAGAAGGAAGAGTCGCTGAGACTAGCGATCGCTGTTTCTCTGCTACGATCGAAGATCCAGAACCGTCAATCTTCTTCTTCTACCTCCCATTGTGATGCTCCCTCTGAAACTGATGCTCTTCGCTGGAGGCAGAAGGTGAACTTCTCGATTTTTTTTGTATTTGGGTTTAACTGCTCTTTCGTTTCTCTACGCGACTATCTGATCTCTCTCTGGTAAATATTGTTTAGGGCTACATTCGATTTCTGTTCGTCGTTTAACATAGAGGTCATTTTCTCTTAGGGTATCTTCTAACATAGTGGGATTTTCGATTTTGAAATTAGGCTAAAGAGAGGAAAAAAGAGATTGCCAAACTCCAGGAAGATCTCAAGGATGCTGAAAGTAATTTCCGTCTCTCTAAACTTTCTTAACTCGTTTATGTATTTATTGATTCTTAAATGGAAAGTCTCTGCAAGATGTTTCTACAACTGACTGGTCTTTTTGTTAAATGCAATTTTGTGGCATTTAGGTGCTTTGCATCGTGATTTATTCCCAGCGAATGCTTCTTGCAAGTGTTATTTCTTTGATAACTTGGGAGAATTCAGTGGCAGGCGGATTGGAGAGGCCTCTGAACCGAGATTTAATGATGTTCTTCGTCGTAGATTTCTCAGACTAGGTCTCTTTCCCATTCTTATATTCATCACTCTAGTAGTTTGTATTCTCTTTGTTTACCTTTGTGTTTGTGGGATTAACTTATCAGCTTGTGTTGTCATTTTATCCTAGTGAGGATAAGGGCCAGAAGGAAATCAACTCAATCATCTCAAAGATTGCGGCTCTCAGGTTTGTTTAAGGGTCTTCATGAGCCTGGTTCACCGTCTATTATCTCCCAGTTTCAATTTCCTTAATGCAAGTTATACAACACCATACCATAGTATAATCTAGATGTGCTATATGAGAGAAGGAAGTAATGGAGTGTATGTAACCAAGCACCAACAGTTCATCTTATGGGACTCTTTTTTATTTGAGTTGAACTTTGGCTGCAGAACCGGAATATGAAGAGGAAGCAGAGCATCTAAGGATATCTATAGATTTTCTCTTGGAACTGTCCAAAGCAGACTCCAATGTTAGGCTTTGTCGCTTAAGCTTTTTCTGGTACTATGCACTCTTAGATGCTTTGCAACTTTTAACTAGTTTCTTCTTATATCCTGTAGGCCTCTAATTTCAGCAACTGGTCACATCAGGCTGTAGATTTCATATTAGGTAATATTATTCATATTTCCTAAGTTGCAAACAAATTATTTACTGAGCTGCAATTCCTTTTATTAGAAGGCTGCTTTCCACTTATGAAACAAATTTGTGTTCATGTTCCTCTTCTTGAAATAATGCGCTCTTTTTGGCACACTCAAGCTTCACTGAAGAGGCTGATATCGATGGGGAGGAACTTGGAATCTGTTGAAGAATCTGTCAGTTCCATGATTACACAGTTGATCACAAGAATGTGCACTCCCTTTAGAGAAAATGGTAACTTATAGCAGTTTTATAATGATTCTGACTGTTTTTCTTTCTAGTTATCATTTTTAACATTTGTTTTTGTGTGTTTACCATCTGTTGTAGCGGTGAATGAGCTTGAAACAAGTGTTAGCTTTTATGTCCAACATTTGATCCGTAAGCTGGGAAGTGAACCATACATTGGACAGCGTGCAATATTTGCTATTTCTCAGAGAATATCCATTTTAGCAGAAAATTTACTGTTTCTGGACCCATTTGATGAATCATTCCCAGTGATGGATGACTGCATTTTTATATTGTAAGCATTTCAACTTCAAATGAGATAATATGTTTCTATGTTACATGGGGCTGTGTTGAGCTTGATTATATTGTCTTGAAAACCTGCAGGATACAACTCATTGAGTTCCTGATATGTGACTATTTGTTAACCTGGGCAGAGAATGAGGCATTTGAAACTGGTAAATTAAACATTAAATATTTTTATTAATGGCATTTGAACAACAAATCAGAGTGGCGCAGCGGAAGCGTGGTGGGCCCATAACCCACAGGTCCCAGGATCGAAACCTGGCTCTGATAGGATTTGTCATTGTTTTCCCCTTTTTTTTCAAATTTTTTTTTTTGCATTTTTTCCCCATTTTTTTGTGTTTGATATCGTTTATCTGTTTTAGACCTTCTCATATAGACTAAAATAGTTTCACATATTTATAGATAACAGAAAGATGCTGAGATTTGTTGTCTTATTTGCAGTTGTGTTTGAGGAGTGGATAGCATCAGTACTCCATGCGAGGAAAGCAGTAGCGGCTTTGGATGAAAGGAATGGGTTGTATCTTCTTTACATGGACCGAGTCACAGGGGAATTAGCTAAACGAGTTTGTCAGGTCACATCTTTCCGGGAGGTGGAGCCAGCCATTTTGGACAAAATCTTAGCCTGCCCTGAATGATACCTTTTCCAGGTTAGCATCTACCCTGTAAAAACTTTTTAGCTTTGGAACCTTTTTTAATTTTAGCTCACCAAATCGTGTGTGAAAACCAAGTTGCTTGACTTTGACTGAATGGTAACCATAGTTGATTCGGTACTCATATCATATCATTGTAAAAAAAAGAAGTCAGAACTGTAAAGACTTGGATCGTGGTCGGCTTTGACCGTTGGACCTTTTGTTGAAAATCGCTTTGTGATATTGGAATCAAATATTGGCTCCACACAACATTATAATGCTTATCTTATCATCTCATATCTCAATTAACCCACCAAATCTTATTTAATATGTCCAACGAACAGAATATCCTCAACTACTCTAAGCTTCTTTATAATCATACCAGAGGTCTAAAGACCTTATCTCATCTTAGAGCAGAGATGGGTGACATCAAACGCTTACTCCTGTTATCGTTCCTATTACTCCTCTTCTTGTCTCAGTCCCTTCTCTTGTGTTCAGGTCACAGCGATGACGAAGCTGGTGTGACGAGGAAGCCTGGAGTATTCATAAGGAAAAGGGTAAGATACGGGAGGCCTCGCACCACATCTGCTTCCGCAACACTTTTGTCAGGCTCATTCCATATGACTGCTTGTCTTGTCTCCTCTTTCTTGCTTTTTCTCCTTTTCTAGGTTTCTGCTACTGTCAAAAGTGGTTTTCCTTTTTACTTTCTTTACAAGAATTGATGTAGTAGATAGTAACACGCCTTTGTAATATCAATAAGAACCCTTGAGTATATAAACTCACATAAATTGAGTTATACATAAGCGTGTATATGTACAACTTTAAAGCTGGTAATTGTGAGCTCTACAATTGGACTTTTCGAGGTTTATCAAACCAAAGAGCTGCTATATAACACATATAACAACCCACCCAAGTCAGAACTATAGGCTGCTTTATTATAGAACATAGCGGTGTGTATGAAATTTTAGATCCTCATGGCTTGTATGTCAAATCTCTCGTCATAGAGTCTCCAATGTCCGTATCTCTCCGTCTGAGCTACATCCCCTGACCTTGGCACATACACATCTGGCTTCTTCACCTCCTTAAGCCACTTCAGCCTTGACACATTGTTTGCAATGTCACGGCTTGACAAATGCACACACCCAAACAAGTCCAAGTACTCTAGCTTCGGACAACCCTCGCATATAGAAGCGAGTCCCTTGACAGATAATCTAGAGAAATGAATCTCCAAATGCTCTAGATTAGTCATGTGTTTTCCAATCGCGTCAGCTTCTGTGTCACCATCTTGAGGACAGGCGTCTAAGTACTCCGTAGGAACAGAGCCAACGTGTCGAGAAGAATCTGACCAATCCATGAGGTTGCGTTTCAGAATCCTGAGATTAGGACAGTTTCTACCAATCATCACAAGAGTGTCGTGAGATATCTCGTGACAGTAACTGATATCTAGTTCCTTTAGACTCCTGCACCGAAACGCTATCTTCGTCATGGATGCGTCTGTCACGTTACGACTGCTTCTAATCGCAAGAACCTGTAGATTTGGGCATCTAATTGATATGTCCAATATTAGACTCGAATCCATAGAAATTTCCAAAACAGACGAAATCACAAACTCAATCTTTGATTTTGATGACAAAGATTGATTACCTATCGGCTGCGTAAGAGAGCGCGTGGTCGCTGCAATGGCGTACGCGGATCTCAGCGAGACTTCCGTCGCTCCAATCAACGACTGATCGTAGCATTGAGTCTATTTTCTGCTCGAAATCAGGGGACCACCAGTGAGTCGACTCGGGATATGACTCGAACCATGGCTCCAGATCGAAGATAGACCAGAGATACGGATCTCTGCAAACGCTTAGCCACGATTTTCGAACAAACATCGGTCCCGTCCATCGCTCCTGAATTGTGAGCCTCGAGATGATGTTGATGAGTATCTCTGGAGCCAATCCGCCCCAATCAGACCCGTCTTCCTCCATAAAGACTCGTGTTTTTTCTTTCTCTGTTTCGTCGGTCTTTGTGTTCGGTCATGATTTTAAAGTTACGCGAAACGTGTCTCTTTCGACACGTGTCAGTACATCTAACCGTTGTTTTCTTCCTTGACTTTTGGATCACTTCCATAGATTCTGTTTACTGACACATGTTCGAACTACAAATGTCACTTTCATAGTAACGCCACCTCAGCAATGGAGAAGGGATAAGGTTTCAAGTTTTCAAAGTCACAACTTGGGATATGTTTTCAAACGGAGAAGATAAGTAAATAAAGCAGCTACAATTGATGCGAAGCTATGTTACAAAGGTACTTGAGGAAGAACAAAAGGTATTTTCTTCTTATTTTAGACTCTGAGAGCTGCAATAGGATCTTGCCATGAAATTTTCCTCTTATTTGACCCGTTTCCACCACCATTCCTGCAAGACGATAGCTTCATCTCTTTCTGCTGCATCTCAATGCTACTGCTCATCTTCTTACATGAACTACTTTCTTCAACCCTTGTCTTCTCTTGGTTATTGTTCACTTCCTCTGTTTCTTGCTCTTCTTCTCCCTATAAATCAATTTAACAATAAAGACATGTTGGTTTATTTGTCCTCTTGCAATCTTTTGACATGTCGTAAGAGTGAAAGTTGTGCTTACAGATATCTGGTTTAGATCAAACAATGGAACTTTTCTCTTAGGACTGGTTTTGGTATCATCGTGAACCTTTCCCGAGTGGTTTAAGTCAGGAAGCGAAACATGCTTACTTTCACCATCACTTGTCTTATTAGGAGGAGACACTTCCACTCGGATCTTCGTCCCACCATTTGATCTTCCTCTGACCTTTTTGCTATCTTGTGGCTGGTCTTGTCTCAAATGTCTGTATCTCCGCCGCAGAAATCTGATAAAGAGGTTATACGAACGATATAAAACACTTGAGAAAACACATCAAAGACGAATGATATATATTGTCAAGGATTGTAAGTATCTCTATACCGGACTTCAGCCATAAGTGTTGCCTTTCTTTCTCGCATTGTCTGTAACCTTTTACTCATAGCTTCGGTTTCCTAGTGTAATCAACCAAGCAGTCAATAGAAGCTAACACAGAACCAAATGAGCTTAAATCAGAGAAACGAACCATATGCAAATAATTTCCTATTTATACACACAGCAAGGTTCTCATCCTAAAACTATGCTTAAGAAAGCCTCTTTTGATCAGCTTAAGACTAATAGAGATTTGCATAACTAACTACACATGAAAACAAAAACAAAAAAGCTTTATGTTTGTTAAGGAAGCAATTAAACTTAAAAGTTTCTTCTTTCTATTTAAAAGAAAAAGCTGATCTCTTTTTCCGGTTTTTCCAAGCAGCTGTGAGAATAGATCAGGGTGAGAACGCAAATCTTGAGCAAATAAATTTACATTCTCAGATCCAGAGAGACAACTAGGCCAGACCCATAAACTGAAACTTGATCTAGACTCAAGAAAAAAAAGTTCGTACCATATGCAATTCTTGATAGTCTTGCAGAAGGCTATGATGCCTAAGCCTGACCTTGGGATCCTCAAAAGGATTAGGATCCAAGGGAGTGAAATCGCCGCGAGTTCGATTCATCAGATGAACACAAGATTTGTAGTTACAGAATCACAGAAGGAGAGAAAGAGAGAGAGAGATGAAGAGCAAAAGATGAAACAAGAGAGAGAGAGAGAGAGAGAGAGAGAAAGATGAAAGAGAGGAAGTTTCTGGGTTTCGTGAAGTAGTCTAATATCAATCTGAGGAGAAGTCAGAGAAGGACAAAGAAGCAGAAAAGAAGGACACATCATGTTGTTGATGTTGTTGTGAGAAGGGAAAAAAAGAAAATAAAATAAAGGCAAATTTGCTTTTTTGGATGTGAGTGTGTGTTGGTTGGGTTGAGACAGCAGTGATGAAGATGGAAGCAGACTTATGCAGGAAAGGGGTAAGTGTGGGAAATGACTTCTGCACTAAATTGTGGTGTTGGGGTCAATGAAAAAATAAAGCAACTTACTTTTTTTATTAATGGGTTTGGTTGGAGAAATCTTGAAGAAACAAACCTCTCTCTCTTTTGTTTCTTGTGTGTTCCATTGTCGTCTGTAAATATAAGTTTAAGTTTATCTCTCCATTCAACTGGGTCCATTGAATAGAGACCGATGAGAATGGAGGTTGAAATATACTGTATATTTCAGACTTTTTAATATTATTACTCCAGAAAAGTCAGATGGTGGAAGTGAGAAAAAGATTCGCCTTTAAGCTTATTACTAATATACTATATATATACGGATTGTGACGAAAACTCAGCCTTGATTTCTGGAAACTGGTGCTGGGTTTTTTTTGAATTTATTTACTTCAATGGTTAAAAACCCATATTAAATTCCAATCTCTTCACATGCATTCCATTTACTCTGCTCATCCCAAAAAAAAAAAAAAAAAAAAAACTTTAAANTAAATATACTAAAGGCGATAACTTTTTGCATTTACATCGATGATTGTAGTGTGTGTTTAATGCATCGATGACCATCAGCTGATGCAATGGTGAGAGGGGTTGGTCACAATTTACACACACACAGCTCTGTAACGCTTAGCTTCTTCATTTTCACGAGCTCTGTTTTTGATGGTCACGTTTTGATTCATGGAAGGGATTTGTTTGGATCCAGGAAGCCACATACCTCTCTTCTCCTATTTATTCTTCCAAATTTTCATCAGGTGATATTACAACTGAGATTAAAAGCATCGTTTAACAAGCAAATATAGCCACAAATACAATGTCTTCACTACCGATGTGTTGTTTGCTTCTGTTGTTTGGTTTGTTGTCTGAGGGTAGAGAGATTCTGGTGGGAGGCAAGTCTAACACATGGAAGGTTCCAGAATCTACAGAGGAAACACTATACCAATGGTCAGAGAGAACAAGATTCAAAATTGGAGATTCTCTGTGTAAGTAATGAGATTTCATTTTGGTACGTGGCTCTGTTTTATTTCTCATAGAATTCCTTTTCGTCTTTCAACAGTGTGGAAATACAATGCAGAGAATGATTCAGTGTTGCAAGTGAGGAAAAAAGATTATGAGAGATGTGATAGATCAGAGCCTATAAGAGGATACAAAGATGGTCACACGAAGATAGAGCTGAAGAGGTCAGGTCCGTTTTACTTCATAAGTGGGGAAGAAGGACATTGTCAGAGAGGAGAGAAGCTTCGTGTCGTCGTCTTGTCTCCAAATCACAACAGAAGCGTTGTTGTTGCTCCTCCTCCTGTTAACGTTGTCCTGTCTCCAAATTACAACAGAAGCGTTGTTCCTGCTCCTGTAAACGCTCATATCACAAGCAAGGGAAGCCTGAACAGAGCATGGAGTTTTCTTCTTATACTTCTTTTAGGCCTTTTGGTTTAGTCTTGTTACGTCTTTAGCCAATTCAGTTCCGTTTCGGTTTGTATTTTCCGGTTTATCTGTTTTTGTTTTTTTGGCTTATGATTATGAATGATGAAGTCCTCTGAGTCATGTTTACTACACAACTAGATAAGAACCCGCGTATACGCGGGTTTAAAATTAAAAAATTTATAATCCGGAAAAAAAAAAGTTTGGGATCCGTATACGTGAATTTATAATTAAAAAAATTATAACCCGTATAAAAAAACAAAATTAGATATTATGTTAAATATTTATAGATTACTTAATTTAATTTTCTCTTTATTTATTAATTATTTTAATATATTTTTAAATATATAATTTATAATAATCAATCATGTTTCAAAATTTTATATTTTCATCCGGAGAAATCAGTTTTTACGCATCAACCTCTTGAACGTTGATAAAAGAATCTATAACTTATCAAAGCGTTTAGAAGCATAGGAAAATATCACATTTAGATCAAATCCTCCATTGTAACACAATAGTAATATCAAACGTTTTTAAATCCTCGCATCCACATAAACGTTAATACACTAACCCTAAATAATCACATCAAAAATAAAAACATATCATACATTAGAAACAAAAATCCTTAATAAAAAAAGAATAATTCACCTATTCATCCAATGAAATAAATCATAAGGTGTTTACTTACTAAACGTTAACAAATAATTGGACACCAATTATTAGAAAAAAAAAAATGATTTTGATCAAAACTTACATTATCATACGTTGATAGCTTCTAGATCAATCAGTTGAAACGTCATCCAAATCTTCATGCATCGATACATATGGTTTGTTCCACATCCTACAAATTTACAACCATAACAAAAAACGTAATTAAATGTTTTATAAAATTATATTAACAATTATAAACCGCAATAAACTCTTATGAGCTGATACGAAAACTTATCAAAATATATATATTGAAAATTTTAGGTTTTTATTTTATTAATTCGATGATATATATATATATATATATTTTATATTTACCGATAATTATCAACAAATTTTTTAAAAAAAATTATTAAAAACTTTAATATTATCCTTTTATATTTTGAATTTTAATATTTTCTCATAATTATCTTTTTACATATTTAAAATTATTTAAACCAACGTGTCAAAATCTCGGATCGTTGAAATCGACACGTATCAAAATCTCGTGAGTTGCTAACTTTGAAAACCCCGTAATTATCGACAAAATTTTTAAAATGAAATTAAGATTTTTCTTAACATTATCTTTTTATATTTTAAATTTTAATATTTTCTCATAATTATCTTTTTACATATTTATAATTATTCAAACTAAATATTTTCTGACACGTGTCAAAATCGCGGATCGTTGAAATCGACATGTGTCATAATCTCATGAGTTGCTAACTTCAAAAACCCAACTTTATATAATAAGATGCTTGATAATTACTATAAAAAAGAGTTCCAAATCTCACCTGGTCGGACCAGCAAGTTAAACCCGGTCCGGTTACACACATCGTTTTGAAAATCTAATCGGGCCTAATGGACTACATAATCAATCTTATCCGCCAAAATTCTACCCATTTAAAAAAGCCCATAGCTTTAGGCTCAAAGTTGGTCTCCGAGACTGAGACTGTTGTCTTCCTTATCCTCCATCTTCTTCCAATGCTTTAATCCGGCAGTTGTCGACGATGTCGATAACGTACTCCGCTATTTCCTGTAAGTTTCTTCTTCACAGTGTTTCGAAACCGTCCTCAATGCTCAATAACATTCTTTGGTTTTCAGATTGTGATTGATTTGGTATCCGTTGTTTCTTCCAGCCGGTACACTTTCTGGGTTTTCACCTAAAAGTGTACCTTTTGCTATTCATAGCGTACCCAGGAGGCAATTTCTCAATCCCAACCCGTTTTCTAGATTTGGGTTCTCTCCTTCTCTTCAGGTCAGATTCCTTTAGTAGCCAGTATCATCCAATTCGTTTCACTCTGCTTCGTTCTAGTTTTGGTTCTTATAATAAGACCATGCTTTGTTAATAGTCTGCGGAAGTAGATTGTATACGATAATTTTTTCAGCTGTTGATTAAATCCTAATTCTTTAACGAATATAAAGTTATGTGTAAGCTTTTATTAGCAGTAGAGTGTCAAGTACTTACTGTTATGTACGGGTTTGTTGTGCAGGGAAGTAGCATTGAGTTCAGACTTAAGTTAAATTCAAGAGTTGTGCTTAGTAAAGAGCGTCGATCTCTTCCATTTGTTGTGAGAAGTGATCGTCCTCAGAATGAAGACTTACCTAAGCAGTACACAAGGCGAGAGAAGAAACCGTTTCCGGTTCCCATTGTGGACCTGAGACGAGCTGCGAGGGAGAGAGTCAAGAACAACAAAGACAAACCTAAACGACCTCTTCCTCCTCCTAAAAATGGTATGGTCGTCAAGAGCCTTGTGCCTCTTGCTTATAAAGTATACAATGCAAGAATCAGATTGATCAACAATCTCCACCGGCTCATGAAAGTTGTTCGTGTTAATGCTTGTGGGTAAATTCTCTTCTTCTTCTTCTTGTTTCATTTGCGGTCAGTTTTGAGTATGGCCTTTTGATGTTGTTCGATTGGTCTCTTAGGTGGTGTAATGAGATCCATGTTGGACCTTACGGGCATCCATTTAAGTCGTGTAAAGGTCCGAATGCCTCCCAAAGGAAAGGTCTTCATGAATGGACAAACTCGGTTATTGAGGACGTTATTGTTCCTCTTGAAGCCTATCACCTGTATGACCGCCTTGGCAAACGCATCCGTCATGATGAGAGATTCTCGATTCCCCGAGTTCCTGCTGTAGTTGAGCTCTGCATCCAGGGCGGCGTTGATATCCCCGAGTTTCCAACAAAGAGGAGAAGAAAACCAATTATCCGCATTGGCAAAAGCGAGTTTGTTGATGCAGATGAAACCGAATTGCCTGACCCAGAGCCTCAGCCTCCTCCAGTGCCATTGCTAACTGAGTTACCTGTCTCAGAGATCACTCCCCCATCTAGCGAAGAAGAAACAATCTCCCTAGCCGAAGAAACATTACAGGCATGGGAAGATATGAGAGCAGGAGCCAAAAAGCTTATGAGGTTGTACAGAGTTAGGGTCTGCGGGTACTGTCCAGAGGTTCACGTAGGTCCAACGGGACACAAGGCCCAGAACTGTGGTGCATTCAAGCACCAACAGCGGAATGGCCAGCACGGTTGGCAATCTGCAGTGCTTGACGACTTGATACCACCAAGATACGTTTGGCATGTTCCTGATATGAATGGGCCACCAATGCAGCGAGAGCTACGAAGCTTCTACGGGCAAGCACCTGCTGTTGTGGAGATATGCGCTCAGGCTGGAGCCGTTGTACCTGAGCAGTATAGAGCTACAATGAGACTGGAAGTTGGAATTCCTTCGAGTGTGAAAGAAGCTGAGATGGTCGTTTGACATATAGAAGAGCTTGTCTACTTCTTCTTGTACAAAATCCTCCATTCCACCTTGTCTTGTAATATAATATACTATAACTACTACATGGCCTTTTGACTTGTGAGACTTCAAAAGGAAAAATCCGCATACATGTATTTTGCTATCTGCAAGGGTACAAGCGTCATTTGATGTTCAGTTTTTTTTTTTTTTTGGTTCTTTTTTGGTAAAGGCAATACCACTTGTCTGCTCTGCTCGCTTTATTCCCACTTTCGTCTCTGCTTGTTCGTAGTTTCTTCCTCTGATTGCAAAGCGTTATCTTCTTCATCGGGACCCTTGAAATCGTCTAACCCATGGATTAACCTGAAGCTTTTAGCTTTAAGTAAGTCTCTGTCTTTGTTTTTTTCTGTTGTTTCAGCAAGTTTACTTCGATTCGCTTCTTTCTACTTCTGTTCTGAGGTCCAAATTCTCTTTTTATATATATATATATATATCGTTTTGTTCCTGCTTAAGATTGTTTCGAGCTCGATCTCTTAATTTGTCTCTTTACTATGTGCCATGTCTATCATCCATCATTTTTTTTTTTCCTTTTTTGACCAGTTGATGTTGCTTCGTTTGTGGGTCATACTGGTCTGAGTAAGTGTACCTTCATTTAGCATAATTTGACAATTTATGGCAAAAGGAACCTTTAATTTACAACTTCATTAGGTTCTGAGTTCTTTTTTCTTGGTTTTTCAAAGGTGAATAATTTAGTCTTATTTTGGTATGATGCAGCTTGTTTAATGAGTTTGAGTCTGTTAAGCTGTGTTCTTTCTTCATTGGTTAAAGCAATTGATCGCGGGCTTTGTCGTTGAAGGCTCTCGAGTTCTAGTTCAGCAATCATGGCAGGCAAACGAGAAAATTTTGTGAGGTCAGTGCGTACTTTTGTCTTAATAGAGAGATCTGACATTCAAAAGTTTGAATCTGTGTAACATATTGATTTGCACTTAAGCCCTCAAGTGAACATTTTCCTTCAAAACATCAATTTTTGTAATTCCTTGCAGTTTTGTCCTTTGGCAATGATTGTTTCCTGATGAAAGCATAGTGTGATTGTTTTGAACTATTGCATGACTCCTAATCTTGTGCTTGTTGGTGCATAATAATCTGAAGTTCTGTTGGTCATACTTTATAGGGTGGATGATCTGGACTCTAGGTTACCATCATCATCTGTAGCCTTCCAACAGAACTACGCCTCAAATTTCAGTGGACAACTTCATCCTATTCATGGAAGCAATGACACATCTAGGTCGTTCAAAAAAGGGATCCAAAAGGGCTCCAAAGGGCTTAAATCGATAGGCCGTTCACTGGGTTTCGGTGTTTATCGAGCAGTGTTCCCTGAAGACCTTAAAGTATCTGAAAAGAAGATATTTGATCCTCAGGATAAAATCCTTTTGTTTTGCAATAAATTATTCGTGGCGTCATGTATTCTTTCAGTGTTTGTGGACCCTTTTTTCTTCTATCTTCCTGTGATTAATGGTGAGTCCAAGTGCCTGGGTATTGACAGAAAACTGGCTATTACAGCAAGTACATTGCGGACTTTTATCGATGTGTTTTATCTCGTTCACATGGCTCTCCAGCTCAGGACTGCTTATATTGCACCCTCATCCCGGGTTTTTGGGCGAGGTGAACTTGTGATTGATCCTGCACAGATAGCAAAGAGATATTTACAACGTTGGTTTATCATTGATTTTCTCTCGGTACTTCCTGCCCCTCAGGTTGGTTATATAAGTTTAGATCTTTTCAGCATTTTTTGTGTTGGAGAAAATCATTTGCTAGCTTTAAGTTTACATTATTCAATTTGTCTATGTGCAGATTGTAGTTTGGAGGTTCTTGCAAAGGTCAAGGGGGTCGGATGTATTAGCTACAAAGCAGGCCTTACTTTTCATTGTTTTGGTCCAGTATATACCGCGATTCCTGCGTGTCTTACCCTTGACATCAGAATTGAAAAGGACAGCTGGTGTCTTTGCGGAAACTGCTTGGGCTGGTGCTGCTTATTATCTGCTCTTATATATGCTTGCCAGTCATGTGAGTGCATAGCCTTTTTTCTTTATAATTACATTGCTTTTTTGTTCAATACTAGCCCATTTTACCATGAGTTATGTGACTGTGGCACTAAAAGTGCAAGACCAGGAAATAGTTGCAAGACCAGGAGCTTACTGAGCTTTCTCTTTAACCCGTCTTTGCTTACATGTGTGTTCTATGCAACACTCCCTCCTATCTTAGTTGATGTTTCATTGGATCACAAATGTCTAGTTTCTTATGAAGAACAAATCTGATTGTATTAGCTTATTGAGGTGGTTTTGCTTGTGTACTGTTCACTAATAATGGCTGATTGGTAAGTGTTATATTGATTGAGCCACTGTTGCGTATTTTGCAGATAGTTGGTGCGTTTTGGTACCTTCTAGCGTTGGAACGTAACGATGCCTGCTGGCAAGAAGCCTGTAAAGATGCAGTGAATAATTGCAGCACAGAATTCTTGTACTGTGGCAATCAAAACATGGATGGCTACGCAGTTTGGAACAGGACCAAGGAATCTGTTCTTCAGTCCAATTGCCGAGCTGACCTCGATGATCATAATCCTCCATTTGACTTTGGGATATATACACAGGCGTTATCGTCTGGCATTGTTTCGTCTCAAAACTTCATCGTAAAATATTGTTACTGTTTGTGGTGGGGTCTTCAGAACTTGAGGTAACCTTGTTTAACTCCTTTTGTTCTATCACAAATCAGTCAAACATAAAGAAAGACTGTTGCTTTGGTCTTGCCAATTCTCACAAAACTACAAATTTTCAGCTTCCATAACTCAATCACATCCTTTGCTCAAAGTTCTGCGTCCATTAGTTTCAGATTTTCCTTGTTAACTAAATGCATAACTCATTCTTTTTTCTTTGTATTTATATTGTACTTTCTATTGATTGCACCACAGTACACTTGGACAAGGGCTTGAAACCAGCACATACCCGTTGGAGATTATATTTTCCATTTCTCTTGCCATTTCTGGATTGATCCTTTTTGCTCTTCTCATCGGAAACATGCAGGTGACTGTTTATGGTTTAACATTAGCTACCACTGTGATCAATAGAAATTTTCTTATTAGCTCTTTCTGTGGAGACATCATACTTTTTTTGGCCTGCTGGATATAAAGACTCTAACGATAGTTACAATCTTGGAACAGACATATCTCCAATCTCTTACCATCCGGCTAGAAGAAATGAGAGTGAAGAGGCGTGATTCAGAACAATGGATGCATCATAGAATGTTACCACAAGATCTTAGGGAGCGTGTTAGGCGCTATGACCAGTATAAATGGTTGGAGACTCGTGGTGTAGATGAAGAGTATCTTGTTCAGAATCTCCCGAAGGATCTCCGGAGAGACATCAAGCGGCATCTTTGTCTGGCTTTAGTGCGTAGGGTAAGATCTCCAAGCTGTTCCTCATTCAAACTGGTTAAAAAGATCACAAAACCTTTTGAATATTAAGTACACATTGAAAAAAGGGTCTATTGTCTTGACCGTCAACCACATAACTAACTTGGGTCATGATACTGTTGGTACTGGACATGCCTAGTATTAATGGCTTTTTTACCATAATATTAGGTTCCACTGTTTGAGAGCATGGACGACAAGCTGCTGGATGCTATCTGTATGCGGCTGAAACCATGCTTGTTCACAGAGAGTACCTACTTAGTGCGGGAAGGAGACCCTGTAGACGAGATGCTATTCATAATACGTGGCCGGCTCGAGAGTGTGACAACGGATGGAGGGAGGAGCGGTTTCTTCAACCGCAGTCTGCTGAAAGAAGGAGAATTCTGCGGAGAAGAGCTACTGACATGGGCATTGGATCCAAAATCAGGTGTAAATCTCCCGTCTTCCACGAGAACCGTGAAAGCACTGACAGAAGTAGAGGCGTTTGCACTGACCTCTGAGGAGCTGAAGTTTGTAGCAAGCCAGTTCCGGCGCCTACATAGCAGGCAAGTGCAACACACATTCAGGTTTTACTCTCACCAATGGAGGACTTGGGCTGCTTGCTTCATCCAAGCTGCATGGCGCCGATACTGCAAGCGGAAGAAGATGGAAGCGGCTGAGGCCGAAGCCGAGGCCGTGTCCAGCTCAACCACAGGCTCTTCATACTCCATCGGGGCTGCATTTCTTGTGACTAAGTTTGCGGCTAATGCGCTTCGCACCATTCACAGGAACCGGAACACAAAGATTAGGGATATGGTCAAGCTGCAGAAGCCTCCCGAGCCTGATTTCTCTGCTGATTGATGATTGAGCCGCTTGTAGACATGCTTGTTTATAATTACGATAGGAACCATTACGATTGAAATACACATATATTGCGTGGAATTTGAGCTGCTTGTGCTCTGTAAAATGTATGAAGTGTAGAAACAAAGCGGGCACAGCCGTTGGATGGATTAAATGGACGACTAGGATTTCGATTAAAGAATGGTTCTATTCTATTGGGCTTTTCTTTATTAAGCCCAAAATATACAATCACGGCGACATGCTCCGTTCCAAAGTGAAAGGCAAAGAAAGTTGCGATTGCGGTGAAAGACTGATCGGACTTGGAGAAGAAGACTCGAGAGGAGAAGAGAAATGGTTGGCGCGAACCTGAAAGCGGAGACGATGGCTCTAATGGACAAGAGAACGGCCATGGAGACGGAGATGAACTCTATTGTCGAACGTCTCTGCAATCCCGGCGGTCCTGGTCTCTCCGGCAATCTTATTGACTCGGAGGTACTGTATCTGCGTCCCACTCTTCTCTAGTCTTAACTGAGACATCTGGTTGTTTTGCTCCTTTGATTCGTTTGATGTTGATAGGGATTCCCTCGGGAAGGTATTGACATTCCGATGGTGAGAGCTGAGCGGCGTCGTCTTGCTGGTGATTTCTCTTTTCTTTTGTCATGGTGCTGAATTAGTCCATAATTAGGGTAGATTACGAGCCGAAGGGAACTTAGAACCCTAAGGAAACATAGCAAAATCATACTGAGCATATACAGTGTGGCTTTTGACTTGGGTTGAGGTTTTTTCATAGTTTCGTGAGCTAGAGATTAGACTGGAAGGAACCATGCTTGATTTTGTATTATTAGCATTTTCCATAGAGTAGATGTGTGTGTAGCTTCTACAGTGAATCAATTGTTACTGCCTGCACTGCGCCTTCCGCTTTGAGTTGGTTTCTTTCACTGAAATAATTTCTGCACCCATTCAGAGTTAAGGAATGAGCACGGCGAGATAACGGAAAATATAAATGTGAACATTCAAATTCTTCATTCAGTGAGGCCTACATCTAGAGCTTCATCCACAAAAGCTTCAGGTATGACTGGACATAAAGCTCCATACTTCAGGTTGAAAGCTTTGTTTGGGTTACTCATTCACTTTGATTCGGGTCCTTTGCTTATGTGGTGTCTGTGAGATGCTCATTGAGACATTTATACTTTGAAACTATATGCACGGCGTGGGTACAAAGCTTATGAGTAGGAAATGATGCAGGTTCAGAAGAAACAAGCTTGTCAGGTGCAGTGACTTCCTTATCTGCTGCCATGCAGACATCTGGCATCGATGTTACTTCCCGTGCCATTGATGTGGATACGGTTACTAGTATTCCCTTTGCCATGGTTGATGAGATATCCGAGTCATCTCCAGCAGCAGAAGATGGATTACAGCTTGGGGATCAGGTTGTGAAATTTGGCAACGTGGAGGGTGGTGACAACTTGTTGCAAAGGCTTGCCGCTGAAGCTCAGTCTAACCAGGGACAAGCAGTTCCTGTTCAAGTAATGAGGCAAGGTGCAAAAGTCGGCTTATCTGTCACTCCAAGGATATGGCAAGGCAGGGGTCTATTGGGGTACATACTGATACTGCTAATACATTTCAATAGTTTATTCACAATAGAGAAGGCAAAAACAATAGAGTTGCTAACTCTTTCCCATATGATCTTCTTCCCTTACAGGTGCCATTTCCGTTTGGTATGAGCTGCATGTGCTTCCTTATGGTGAAAGCTTCTGTCCTGCTGAGTTGGTGGGTAATTTAGTAGGCGTGCAAATGTATTTTTCATCTTTTTATGGAGAACCCAACTGAAATACAGCATATGGTCTGTAGCTGATAAGACAATTTAGAGGCTTCATTACTCATCCTAACAATGGTTTAGGTGGTGGATTAAACAAAGGATAAATGAAATACCAATCATTGAGTTTTTTACCCACTTCATTGGTACTTGACAAAATTAGGCAGTTGATGATCACCGCACTAAGAATTGGTGGGGTGGTAGTAAAGTCGACGTCATACTATTCCTTTTGAAATCATGTCTTTGACTCTTTGTTATGAGCTAAGGCAGTGGGAACAGAAAGGCAAACAAATGTAAAATCAAAACTTGTAACATATACAAAATAACAAAATTCCTCACCTGATTGCAACAAAATCGAGACTAGAGTCAAATATGTAAGGATTGTGTTTACTTGTTTTTATGTATTTTGGTAGCATGCCCACGTCATTTAGTATAACAACCAGTTTTGGCCGAGAGTTTTGCTATCTAATACATGAACGTATTATTTTCTTCTCCGCTTTGAGAAACTCTCAAATTTGAGACACGATTGTTTTCTGCGTCATTGAAGTGTTGATATTAGTAATAGCACCCAATGTTTTCAAACCGGATGCTCTATGTACAAAAGGTTATCACTGACGAAATAACATTTGCAGTGCCAGTTCACGATGTGAAGTAGGGTTCAAGCCTATCTATCTGCATTCCTTTTTATCGACGAATATTCCTTACTGTCATTCTTTGCGGTGTGTATGTTCAGGAGGTTGCTTGAACTCCTTTTGCTTTCGGGTGCTTTGGCCTACGATCCTGATCAAAAGGCAGGCCTTCAGGTTCTTGCTATGAATCTGGTTCACCCTCTTTGGCTTATGGAAGTATCTTTGACCAAGTGTCTCATAGGTTTAAGCAGCTGTGCAAAACGAAGAGGAACATGTGCCCTGATAAGTGTCCCATTCTCTGTATATTCCTATATACACAACAAACACAAGGCATGAGAATCATATGAGTTGTCTAAATAAGTAAAAAGAAAGCATGCAAGATGGTCGATCATCTACTCACAGTTTCTTTCACCATTCCAACCTTGTGTATGGTGCTTAGAAGGTCCCCTTTATCAAATGGCAAAAGGGCTTCAACCCAAACCATTGAATCCTGTTACAAAGTTTTAAGAGCTAAACTTTTAGTGTGCCATAATCATGAACCCAAAAAAGAAACATCAAAACATTTTGATGAAACTGAAACCTTGAGCTTCTCATGAACAGCATTGCAGAAGTCGTCTAGTCCTTCTCCAGTCAGAGCAGATATACAAATTGTATCCCCATTTTTCTCCGCTTCCAGCTTCACCTTTTGAGGATCCTCCACTCTATCAACCTAACCACGGAGTAAAGAGTATTTTCTTGTTATTGTTGTTCCTACGTTATTTTACATATACAACAGGAGACCGAATAAAAATACAATCATATCCGTCTCTACTACTATAGTTACCTTATTCCAGACGACCAGTTTGGGGATTGATGAAACATCGAGTTCAGACAAAACCTTTTCCACAGCTTCTATTTGTTGTTCTGCCAGTGGGTGGCTAAAGATTTTACAAACATATTATCATCAGGAGGTGGAATTATGACATCTGATTGATATAACCAGGATTTGAAGATATCAAACCTGATGTCAACAACATGCACTAAAAGGGATGACTCTGATATCTCTTCGAGTGTTGCTCTGAAAGCAGCAACCTGCAAGAAACTTTTCAGCTAAGTTACACACCGTGTTAACACAAAGCCTTCTACAACTTTATTCTAAGAATCACTTATGGGAGTATTTACAAAGCACACGAAGAACATGTCCGTTTAAGCTTCTAGTTGAGTTTTAGCCATTAGGACCTTACCAGGGTGGTTGGTAACTTTTGGATAAAACCAACAGTATCAGTGAGAAGAAATTCCTTCCCGTTTTGCATCTATCCAAAAGGCACACAAAAAAAAAAAATCTCATGTCAAAACTTGATACAACATGAAGTAAAACTTTTCATGCTATTGCATGTCAATAGCTTAATAACGACATTTAGTTTGGTTGAAAGAAAAGTCACAAGATGGCAGTGCAGGTTGCACAGTACGATTACGTTAAACACATCACATTGAACATGTCATCCGTTAGGTAATGACGTAATGTGACTATCAGGGGCATATGTATTCTTTATAGTAGCATAATAAAAGAAGCAACTGTCTCCCAACAAATTACACTGACCTGAACCCTTCTCGTAGTTGGATCAAGAGTCGCAAACAAACGATTTTCAGCGAGAACATTAGCACCGGTCAACTGGTTCAAAAGTGTACTCTTTCCAGCGTTTGTGTAACCAACCTAAAACACAATAGGTATAAAACATTTTCATATAAAATGAAGTGTTGGTCAATTCCTACGAGATTAACATATGGAGGTGTACTAACCAAAGATACAACAGGAACAGGTATAGCAACACGCCGGCTTCTATACTGTTTTCGGTGCTTTCTTACAGATTCCAACTCCTTTTTGAGAACACCAATCTGGCCAAGTCAATATAAAAATATTTAGAATATGCTTCTATCTTAATGGACCAGTACAGAGTAACGTAAGGAAAGACAGAACTTAGGAAACCACTATCACAAATTGTGTCACACACCATTACTTGACAAACGAAACAAGGAGCAGTAGAAGAAGAGGCTAAAAACTGCAGTAGTAATATGTTACTTACTTGAGTACGCAAGATTCGCTTATCAACTTCAATTTGTTTTTCTCCCATGCCCTTAACTTGGCCACCTGATTGACGCTCAAGGTGAGTCCACATTCTAGTCAATCGTGGTAACTGGTATTCCATTTGTGCTAGAGCAACCTGGAAACGATTCCATATTTTAGTACATGGTTTCTGAAAACGCATTACTCAAAAATTTCACAATGGTCATCTCTGTATGTATGATTTATCTTGCCTGCAAGGCAGCTTCATGAGTTGCGGCCCTTTGGTTGAAAATGTCCAAGATAAGGGCAGTGCGGTCACAAACTCGAATTTCCCCACCAAAGGCCTTTTCCAGGTTACGCAATTGTCTACAATTGAATGTATAGAAAATGAATCACATGTTGACAAAATAGTGTTGAAACAAACAAGAGTATGAAACTCCTACATACTACAACAATCCAATGACTACTTTTTAGTATATATTCTACAGCTTGCAACCAAGAAACTGAAGAATAGAAATCTTATAACTATAGATGTTTGGAAACTTCAGTTAAAAGGTATGCAAGACGCATGGTGGTCTTAATTCAAGAGCATATAGTTCCACTAAAAACAAAAGTTACAAAGAAACCTTACCCTGGTGAAAGTTCATCGTCAAATATCACGGTCTCAACGTCCAATGCAGTAATCGCGCTTTTTATCTCTGAGACCTTTCCTGAACCAATGTATGTTCTAGGATTTGGGGAAGCTAGCCTGTGGTAGAACATCAAACAATCATTGACTTTCGCATTCCCGTGGCAGCAGAAATTAAGTAGACAGACAACTAGATCACAGGGGACCAGGAATCCAGTCTCATTCCTAACAATACATAGATAAATGAAAGAACTAACTTTTGATAAGTAGAACCAACGATTGCAAGCCCAGCAGTATCCGCAAGCTGTTCTAGTTCCTCAAGGGATTCCTCTATATCAAACAAACATTCTCCATCACCTTTTCTTTCTACGCCCACTAGATATGCCTTCTCCTCAAAAACCTGGAAATTACAAAATGAACTATGCTTCTTCAATACTCAAGCACAAAATGAGAACCCAGAACTTTATTAATGGCATGCTCAGGAAACTAATGACCAAACATTATCAACTAAATGGAGACGAAGAAGAGAACATATATAAGTTAAAGCAACCTCCTTTCCATTTCTGAGCTTGAACCTATCGTCTAAGCTCTCTTCATCTTCATTTTTCTTTCTCAACATTTTCGATGGAGCAGCAATTTTTTCTTTTTCGAAACTCGGCTCCTCTGTAGATAATTCGAAAAATTGAGGGATTTCATCTTCTTCCACACTTTCCTCAAAATCGAGACCATGTTGAGCAACGTTACAAGATAATCTCCACGAATAGCAGTTACGAGAGAGAGGAATACGAACAATAGCACGGTTGAGTTTAGGTTTAGGGTGCCACTGAAGTTTGAAAATTGGAGAAGAAGAAAGGTAAAACAAGCTCATGGTGGAGATTGAATGACCATCTGAGAGATTGAGTGTGTGGAAATGAGTTCATGGTGATTGGTGACGAAGAAGTGAGTTCAACTACGTGCCGTTTATTTATTAAATGTTTCAACGAACGAACTGCTTGCCGTTTTTGTTTTGTTGTGATTTTGTTTTTGTTTGGTTACTAGATTAGGTGTATCTTGTCTATGGACAACATTATTGATCCATAAATCTATGTTTAGTTATGATTTGCAATTTTTATTTTCTCTTTCCTCTCGATTTTCTTGGGAAGAAGAAACTCATGGGAATTTTCAGGAATTTTGTCAGCCATTTTCTCTCTTTGTAAAACCACTAATTAGGTGTGCAAAAATCCTTTTTTTTTTGTAAAGTCAATGTTGCTCTTTCTCTCTTGTTTATTCACAAATGCAGGCTTGTTTCTGTCGGTTTTCAGTAGGCTTTTTTTGAAATCTGAATCATTGACGTTGCTTTTTATGTTACTCAGGTCTGTTTGTTGAAACAAGAACCCTAATTTTGTCAGGAAAGGAAGCTTTTTTATTGATGTTATTCCCTGTTTTCAAAGAGGAGTGAGTGTTTCTTTGATGTCCAAGAGAGTATTGGTTCGTTGACTAAGTTAGTTTTGGTTTTGAAGATCTAGCAGCAACTGAAAGCTGGTTTAATGGACGTGGCACGCTACTGTTTGTGATTACCTCTCGATGACGATGCTGTTTGTGTGGAAAAAGAATGGCTTGTTTCAGATGTTTCTTTGTTGATTCAAGAGTCAGAATCAGGTCAGTGTTTGAGTCAAGTTCTTGGTGAAATCCATGTCTGGTGCTCCTAGAATTCAGTCCATGAATGTGGCGGAAGCAGAGACCAGGCCAACTCTGACGACTGCTGCTAAAAAGTCTAGTCCGTTCATTACACACAAAGCTGTTTCAAAGTCACTGAGAAAGCTTGAAAGATCCTCATCTGGGCTCAGTGGATCAGATGAGAAAATATCTTATGCTTCACCAGCCGAAACTGTGTCTTCTTCTTCTCAGAAGCACACTCTTAACGTGGCTTCTATACTACGACGGCATGAGCAGAGCCTAAATTCTAATCTGTCACTGAATGCATCATTTTCCTCTGATGCCTCCATGGACTCATTCCACAGCCGAGCATCGACCGGTCGGTTGATCCGGTCCTACAGTGTTGGAAGTAGAAGTAAGTCTTACCCTTCGAAGCCAAGAAGTGTTGTCTCTGAAGGTGCTTTGGATTCACCACCTAATGGTTCAGAGACTAAGAAGAGGTGTGCTTGGGTGACACCAAACTCCGGTCAGTTTCTTACTCTTGTCTACTACATTTATGTGTAGATGGATGTACACTATCATCAACTCACTTTCGAAGATCTCTATATTGACTGCTTTTTGTATGAAAACGCCAGATCCGTGCTACATTGTTTTCCATGATGAAGAATGGGGTGTGCCAGTTCACGATGACAAGTTCGTTTTCAAGCTTTTCCCAACTTGTGTATATCTGCACTCTTTTTGATTGATGATTATTCCTTACTGTTATTCTTTGGTGGTGTATGTTCAGGAGGTTGTTTGAACTCCTTGTGCTTTCGGGTGCTTTGGCCGAACACACATGGCCTACGATACTGAGCAAAAGGCAGGCCTTCAGGTTCTTGCTATGATTCTGCTTCAATCTTTTTTGCTTATGGACGTATCTCTCATTTCTTTGAGGCAGTCCATTCTATTTTCTTATGCAAAGTGTGGAATGCAGGGAAGTTTTTGCTGATTTTGATCCCAATGCCATTGTGAAAATCAATGAGAAGAAGCTAATCGGTCCAGGAAGCACTGCAAGCACTTTGTTGTCTGATCTTAAGCTAAGGGCCGTCATTGAGAATGCGCGCCAGATACTAAAGGTAGACCCCTCTTCCACTCTTGGTTGGTTGCTCAAGAGACCCAGTTTTGAGCACAATCAAAGCCTTGCAAAAGTCTGGATATTGAAATAAAAGGAGGTCTAAAAGTTTTCAAAGTATTGTTTCAAGATTCAGTCAAAAGTATATCAAGTCTAGACAGATAGGCTTGTTGCAGATGATTGGAAACTAAAGCAACTGTCCATTGCAGTCAGATTGATGAATGCTCTATCTCTGTTGACAGGTGATAGAAGAATACGGATCATTTGACAAGTATATATGGAGCTTTGTGAAGAATAAGGCGATTGTGAGCAAGTTCAGGTACCAGCGACAAGTGCCTGCAAAAACTCCAAAAGCAGAAGTGATAAGCAAAGATCTAGTGAGAAGAGGGTTCCGCAGCGTAGGACCAACAGTGGTTTACTCCTTCATGCAGGCAGCAGGGATCACAAACGACCATCTTACCTGTTGTTTCAGGTTCCAACATTGTATATTCGGACAAGAAAGGTATGTCTGAAAAGAGGGACCTCCTTAAACTTGTTAAAAAGTCCCTTTTTATGTTTTGTAAAGCCTCCAGTTTGAGTTTATTAGTATTGAAAACAATGAAGAAGCAAGGTTCGTAAAATGCAAACCAAAAGAAACGGTGGATACGAATCAAACAGCATATCGGTAGGTATAATAGTCCAAAGAAGTAACATCGCTTCGTCTGATCTTAACAATTTGTCCTCGCTTAAGTCCATAGTATCTGGCAAGAGGATCAGAGATGAGGATGCGAGGCAACTGTGTGTCTTGCACTGTGTATTTTTTTAGTAGTTCCTTCTTGGCTTGATCGTCGAGTACATAGTACTTGTTGATGAGTTTATGCTCAGTGATGTTGGTCACCAATTCTGCTTCCTCGAAGACTTCAATTGTCAGAATCTTGTTGAGTTCTGATACGGCCATTCTAGCGGGTCCAGTTATGGCCATTGGAACAACTACAATCCCTCGAGGAACTTTATCGTCTCTCATCTTCATTGCCACATCCTTTTTAATCACTGGGACTCCCACCTTAGGACCTTCCGGGTAGAATACGTAAATCTACACAAAGTCAAAGATCGAGACAAGATTTAGCATTGGGTCAAAAGCTTACAACTTTGTGACAAAGTTCTTCATATACGTATGTACCTTGTCGGCTGGATTTGGCCCCTTATTGGCTGCGACGAAAAGAGCTTCCTTGTTCACTTTGTTCATAGGTTTACAAAACTTCTGAACAAACTCTTCTCTTTTCAAGTTCAAGGCAGAATCTTCTATAGTGTAACCTCGATCCCTCAGCATCTGAAGCACCGTGCGACGCACCTTGAAAAGCCTCGTGATTTCATCATCCGACTCAGACATTCTCTCCAGAGAATTGCTTTCTTCTTTTCTTTTGCCGGCGATGAAGAATGAGATGAACAGAAAAGCCTGTAAATAAGGTTTTCCTAGGGTTTAGGGGACTCATAAATATTAATTATATATAATGATTTAGATCTTCAGTTATTGTCTTTTCCTCAAAATCTTGGTGATGAGATACTTCTTTCATGAGCATATAAATAACAGAGACTGTGCCACAAAATAGCCTGAGAATGGAGATTAAGAAAGTACTACGTATAAGAGAGACACAAGAAAGAAAAGCTAATAATCTCACTCCAAAACAGGGGATGGGTTCTACCTTTGTTTATCACAAATGGAACAAAACTGAGAGGAAAGAGAACAATCAATGTCTAATGTCTAGAGCCTCTCTCTTTTCCTCTTTTGTTAACATTATTTTAGGCCAAATACAGCAGCAACAAGTGGATTACATTTACGTATAGATTATGGCTGGTCCTTAACTCATTCATATCCTGAAGGCTGTCTTTGCAGTAGTTATGCGTTGTGTCCATTTCTTCTTTGTCTCTGTTTGTCTCTTCGACGCAACCATCTGGAACGGGTTCGGCCCTTCATAGCTGTCCTCTTTCATCCTTATCTTCTTTTTCTTCCCTCTGTCATATTCTTCATCCCTGCCACAATCCAATACCATTTATGAGTAAGCTAACTGCTCAATTATGTAACCAAACTCATAGCAAATAACACGACACTCACCACTCATCTGCTACATAACCGATGCTCTTGCCTTCACGTTTTGATCCCATCTTCTCAGAAGCTGAAAATTCCTCATCCCATTTGGCAACTGTAATAGTTATAAAATTCGATCCCATCAAAACCAATCATCACATGGAATAAGCCCTTGTTCTAAGGAAATAAATGCTTCATTAATGCCAGTTCTAAAAATTTCATCACCAGGGTTGGATAATGGCCAATGATTGTGAACTTCATTATCATTAGTAATTAACATGGCCAAATGTCTTTAAGTAAAAAGTTGAGAAAAGCGATACTTACCCACTGTCTCAGGCACACCCCGTGTGAGAATGCTCACAGCTTCTTTCTGTAACAAGATTGAGGACTCTCTCTTTCTTTTGGCGTTTTGGCTTGCTTCAGACAAGTCAGAACTCCCCATGGTTTGCTGTTGGTCTGACGCAAGAACAGACCCATTTTGATTAGTTCTCGCCTTGAGCTCCCCAGTTGGAGAGCCTAACAACATATTCTCGTTACTACTATCCTTTCCGTGCAAGCAAACAGTGCCAGAAGCAACTTCACCAGTTATCTGTGAAGTGGAATGCTCGTGATCTGTACCTCTTTTCTTGGACTGGTGCTCCTCAGAGATAATCTTGACCGCTACGGCACTACTTAATCTTCCCCTTTTTTGTTTCTTTGTCTTGCGTATGCCCAAGGTCAGCTTAAAAAACTTTAATCCCACCTGAAGAGTTTTCATGTTTCGCTTGCAAGTCTTTCTGGGTGTGGTGAGAGTCTCCCTATCAGAAATTGAGTTTATCAACTCAACTGAAGTAGACGACTCTTCCAGGTGCTGTCCCATAGTCTGATCAATAAGAACAGCTTCTTCAATTGGTGCATTTCCAATTGATACATTATTAACCTGGAGCAGTAGCGACATGCAAGTTAGAAACACTCGATCGTATAAAAAATAATGTGGCCATAAGAAAAGATGCTCATTCGTGATGGTACAATTATACACTCACCTTCAGTAGATTAGCAGGCTCCTTCATATTCCTAACGGAATTCTTCTCGTCAACACTATTTTCGGCTTTAGCTCCAGAAATAGGCAAGTTCACAAGAATTTGAGCATTTGTGCTTTCATCCAGGAGAGGAGACACCTTCCCTGGTAATACTACGCAAGCAGCCTTTGAATCCTCCTTTACCAAAGATCCTTCCCCATTAGCCTGCAGAAGTTGCACTTCCTTTTGGAGGGTCTCTTTGGTACTTAAGTCTTTCTGAGTTAAGACAGTAGAAGCAGCTAGATCGCATGTTTTTAAGGGTGTTAAAACATTTTCCATCTTAAGGGTCTCTTTTGCCTCCACGCTACTTATGGGATTTTTCTCTTTCTGATTTAAGACAGCAGGAGCACTTAGATCACCTGATTTCAAAGGTGCTGAACCATTGGCAACAAGAGCGCCTAAACCACATTCTTTGATGACTGTTGAGCCATTCACTTGATCTTTTATGTTAGAAGATACAATGAATGAAGTTCTATTTGTGGCAAGGCTCTCTTTGAAAGTCTCTTTCATAACCACAGGGACTGAATTCTTAGGGACAACATTTTGTCTATCACGGACATAGAATAGCATATATGCCTTCTGATCGAACACAGTCTTCTCACTAACTTGGAAAACCTACAACAACAATAACTAGCACTACTTAATTTTCGTTTGTTTGCTTACGCATCATTTAGCAATTAAAAATGTGTCACGTCAACACGGAACTATGGATAGAACTACCAACAGCATGTACACTATCTAACCAAAATTTTGCAATCCAAAGAACGTAGAACACTGCCGCTTACCCTATTGTCATCAAGGGAATACCACATGCCACTTGATGTGCGAACAAAGCAGGCGTAGTGACCAGAATGGATGCTTCGACCATAATGAACTAACACGCCATATAGAGTGTATTTCAAATTACCTTCCTGTTCAACAAAAGTATTGTATTTGTTATAACACAAGTATTGTATTTGTTATAACGGAAATCATGAAGCTTAATGATTAAAAGATAAATAAACATGATCATCTTAAACAACTGTCAGAACAGATCATAGTCATGGAATATAGAGCTCACAAGAAGAAGCTCACTTACATGGGGACCACTGACGAACGGTTTCATGTCAATTGCAGAGGTAAACTGCACTTTCCTGTCGATTTTTTCGGATCTGTGTGCTTCAAACCGCTTAAGATGTACGGTCAACACATATGGTGCTTTTGAAACAGTTAACTGTTTTTTAGCCTTAACTTTCTGCTTGCATCTTTCACATTGGTAAACCTTTGAACCATCATCTATGAGCTCAACAGCAGTGAAACGTAAAAGTGCTTTGTGCAATGAATCTGCCCTCGAGATGTCTAGACTAAGGTCAAGAAAAGGATCAAACTTGTTGGAGCAGTGGGAACATTGTGCGCATTTCACCTGAATTGGAAAAGGAAACATAAGAGCAAGCTGAGGTCATGTCACAGAGATCTTCCACTCATAGGTAAATCATATGCTCAAAAGGATGTAAGACTTTCTGAACGCAAAGCAAATTTACCTGACTACGAAGGCTCCCACCGAAAATTTTGTGTACCAAACTTCTCCTGTAAGCATCAGAGGATTCACTTGGTACACCAGAAGGCAGACTACACTTGTGCATGCATTCTAGCAAATTGATCATGTACTCATGTGCATCCTCCTGCCGACAATTTCTGAAGTTTCGGGATATGCCTAACGAATCAGTTGAGAATCCTCATTAGTCTGATCATTAAGGCAAAATAGCATACAGTAGTGCAAGCCAACAAGGTCTAAGAAGCGTACATCGCAAGTTGGAGACCAAATCTTTTGGTGCTAATATTCTGCCAGTAGCTTGGCGGGCAGTCCTGACATGTTTCTGGATCGCACATAAAGCACAAAACCCAGCAACATGACCTACACAAAAAAGATTGGATATGAACACTCTATAGGACACTGAAAAACAAGTCTACCATGCCCACACATTACTCAAAAACAGAAGACATAAGTGCTCTAGCTGATCAAACATTCAACAAGTTTTAGCATTTCGAGCCTCTAAAGCAACTTACAATATTTCTGATGCGCAGCGTTTTGCAGAGTAGCCGCTAAGGGCTCAGTGTATGTCAAACATTGCAATACCGAATTAAGAAAACATGTATTCCCGAGATTCTGCAAACCCGCACCCTGCAAAATCACCAACACCATTCACATATCAACAAAAGGAACCATCTTTACGCCAATCAGTTGATAAATGAAGAAGGTCGCACAAAATCTAAAGAGATGGATGGCTAAAGCACTCACGATTTTGCGGAATGTTATGCTAAAAGTAAGGTCCGGATCGAAGCCATGTTCCAACAAATCGGAGGCGTCGGGTTTCTTAACGGAAGGTGCAGATAACACACGCTTGTTAGCTGAGCAAGGATTCAAAGTCTCGATCTTAAAGTCGGAATTCCCATTAGAGATGCCGTTAAAGGGCTTCCTAGCTGGGTGAAACTCGATCCTCCTAAACACGGCGGAAGCGGTAGAGGAAGCAACGGCGCAAGATCCGTTGTTGTTAGGCGGATCCCGATCCGTTTGGATCCTAGCAACCTCCATTCACCAAATCCAGAGGGAATCAACAATCCGTGGTGAGAGGGAATACACGGCTTGTGATTGTCGGGAGCATAAAATTGTATGAATGAAGAAAAGGAAGAAGAAGAAGAGAAGAGAATAAGAAAAGCTTTTGCGGCTGTGTGAAAAGAAAAGAGAGAAGGAGAGTGGCAGCTGCAACGCACTATTAAACCCTAGCAAAAGACTCAGCCCCGACAATACATTATTACTCGCCCACTTATTTTTTTATAAATATTTTTCATACAAAAAACAAAAGACCAAAAAAAAAAAGGACAGGAGTTCCTGTTTCGGTTACGGTGGTCTATAGCGCGCCTGATTATTACCCGCGAAACGAAACGCACAGTATAATTAGCATGGACCCTAAATTAAAGGAGATTGAAACCGAAATAACTCAAAAGTCAAAAACTCAAAATCAAATAAAAGAATTTTAGAGTTTTTTGGTGTAAAGAAAAAAGAGTATTGTAATAATGTTCTTTACTGAATTTTTAACTCGGATAAATAATTATATATGCATTATGCGAACAGTATTATGCAGTCTAATAATTTATAATGGTAATGTACATGTATCATTATCGAGTTTTAACTCAAAATCAGCAACCCTCTAGGCTCTAGGTTTTGTTCACTACGGGCCTAAATGAAAAGCCCATTTCTATAAATTTTTAGATTTGTTTTGGAGTTTGGAACAAAAACTAGAGAAACTGTATTGGGCTTATTAGAATGAGTAAAACCCAAAACTTTTTGCAGCTAAATATAGGAACCCACAAGTTGAAAGGTTTATGTGTGTTTTTTTTTTTTGGTGGGTAGGTTTATGTGTTTTTTTATAAAGGGTTCGATTTAAATACTGCAGAAATCTGATACTATCTTTTTAAAATATAAAACTATGACTTAACTTTTCAGTTTTTTAAAAAAGGTGAGTGAATGAAAAAAGGAAAAGAGATGAATTGCATGGGAGAGAGGTAAATTATAAAGTTAAAATAATACCCGACAGCCATTGTAATTGGTAAACATGTGTAAGAAGGATCCCGAGTTGGTGATGACTCCAAAGTACTGTACGTTTATAATATTTCAGATTATGAATTGGAAGAATTCAATATCTAATCCCCATAAGATACGCGCATTATTGAAACCATGGCCCATTCGCTTTTACTTTTTTTTTTTTTTGTGACCGTTATTACTTATTTGTCATAGTTTTAAAATAGTGCATGATAGGATTGAGTGTGTGTTTTGGTTTTAGGTAAATGTCACTCACAATTAACAACTTTTTAATAAGTTAATGAAAGGAGCAAATATGTTCGTTGCTCCAACGACTCGTTGCCACGGTAGTTGGGCTAACTCCATATTTAAAAAACTTGATGTATTCTCAATGAAGATAAAAAAAGGAAATTTAGAGAGAGAGAATGTGCATGGAAATAAGGAGAGAGTGAGAGGTGGAAAACAATAAAGCAGGTACATAGGGAGAAGTGCCGGGAGTCACGTGCCCTCCCACTCGACCACGTGCCGTCTAAGCAATCCCAATTTAACTCTGATTCGTATTCCAATTTCAATTGGGGTCTAAACTTAATTAATTAGTGTAATTAGACACACGCGCACGCACGCAGTTGCAACTTCGCATTTGTATTACGGAGACCAAGATTTGTTAGAGCTGTTAATTTTACTTGCGGAGTATTAGGTAGAGTAGTTTAGCCAACATATCAAGCATGCATTTACCGGTGATTGTGTGTTTAAATATTATCGTACTGTAAATGTATTAATATGCATAAGTACAAATTGAGATCTGTATGTTTGTACTATCTAGTAGTATATAGTTACCGATTGGGATTTATTATCACTTTTTCTGCCACAAAAAAAAAGGTGTCGGTGGCACTCACTTCACTAATCCAATTACAACTGTAACTTTGTAGTATCTTCTTTTTTCTTTAATAAAATGAGACTGTCTGATAAAATCAAATAATACGTTAAATTGGATTCGTCTGTTCATTCTCATCTCAGAACACTCAAAACCTTTAGTAAACAAAAAAAAAAATTGATTTGATTTGACTCTTTTCAACTCCTTCCAAAATGACTTCCTTTTTTAAATCAAAACCCATTTCAATTTGGTTCTCTGTCTCTGTATAGATCAATACTATAATGCATTTCACTGACGCAGACAAGATTCAATGCCATCAATATTCTTCTTGGTTTAGTTGATGGAAAAGTCAAAACCGAACTAATCCAACAAATTTTGGTAAAATGTGTTCTATGATTAAGTAAGGATCTTTTACACATAATGGCATTACGTCTAAAGTCTAAGCCTCTTTATTTTCGTAATTTCTCACAAACAATTCCTTTTTTTTTTTTTCACAAACAATTCATCTAGCTAAAGGATCAAAATGTTTTTTTTTTATTATCAGTAGCTATTCAAAATGTTAACATATTATTTTTGTGTTACCTTTTGTTTTTTCCATAAACATCATTATTTTATCAAAATGTTAGTATTTACAATGTTACATGATCCATGTGAATACGGATGAGCTTTTCACTTTAATCTCGTCAGTTAAAATAAGGAACAAAAAAACACAGAGGATGAGGAAGCAATTCATTTGTTTACACGGCACATGTTGATTGATCGTTAACGTAAACTTTATGATAAGGGAGTGAAATAAAGTAAAAAACAAAAAGGAAGAAATTAAGTAGGAAAAAAAAAAAGCAGAGATTGTGATCATAAACCTTAATGATTATGTTTAAGCAAGCATCTTTGCAGTGCAACCACATGCAAAGGCTTTAGGTTAATTAAAGCAGTAGCCAATTTGGTGATCTATAGTCGTCTCATCTTCATGAGACAGAGATAGGTCCCCCTCCTATATCTGATCTAACAACCCAACTCCAATTTCTACTTTCTCTCTCTCTCTAGCATTAGATGAAAATCAATTGCCTTTGGTGGCCAACAACCTCTATTTTCCTTCAGCTTCAAGGCTCATCATCATTACCACTTTCAAAATTGAGCTCAATTAGTACTAGGACAGTGACATAAAGACAGATAATGGACCCAAGCATCAGCAGCAGAAGAAGGAGAATTGGAGGAGCCGTTGTTGCTGCTGGCTCTGTTTGGGAAACGAGAATGCAGAGCGACGACGAAGTTAGCAATAAAGCCATTGTCCTTCATGCTTCAAACGAAGACAAAAGTTCTACCAAGCAAATGAGCTTAAAGGAGGAAGCTTTAGGAGTTAACGGAAAGAGACGGACTTGGAAGTCAAGAGAATCCGATGTGAAGAGCCCATCATCATCAGTTGAGATTGTTAGAGCCAATTCTCTGAAGCTAACGAGGCCGAGATCCATTGGTACTCCTCCGATGACGCCGAGAAGATCGATATCTAGTAGTGATTCCAATGATAAGAGTCCGAGTGTGTCGGTGGTTGTGAAGAAGGCGAGATCTGAATCTGTAGATGGGATTGAGAAGACTACTCCGGGTCGGGTTAAGAAGACCCGATCGGAACTGTGCACGACGATCGTTAAATCCGGTGAATTTGATTCAGTTGCGTTGAGGAAAGTGAATTCATTGCCATCTCCCAAAAATTCAGAGAAATGTAATAAGAAAACAGAGCATGTAGTAGATGATGAAACGCCAAAAGAAGAAACCGTCAACGAAAATACGCAGATCCCAGAGGAAGTAAAAGAGTTTGGTGTCTGCCAGGAGATAATCGTATCCGCTAATTCGAATGTTGACGAGCAGATCGACGATGGCGATCAGGAAGAGGATGAGGAAGAGGAGAGAGAAGTGGAGAAGAAGAGTGTTGATGTAAAAGAGATGAATGTAGCCAAAGAGAATAGCGATAACAGAGTTGGTGGTGTTGAGGTTAACAAGTTCAGTCAATTTCACAACAGAACAGCTCCATCTCCCTCGTCTGTCCGTAAAATTTCGCCTCCTGTGATCAAAAGAGCAACTTCAGTTTATTCGGTCCCACAAAATTCTACTTCAAGCAAAGGTATTGATCCGAATCTTGGTGCTTCGTTTCATCGGTCGCAGTTTTTCTTCTCAATTTTGATTGTATCCTCTGTTTTCAGATAGATTTGTAGAGGATGAAGACAACTTTACTCAGCCACAGAGCAAATTGCAGAGTCTGGGTGAGATTTTAATAGATTAGTCACCATTATTCCATCTTTATATAACATTTCCGAAAGGTCTGAATTAGATATGTAAAATGATATGGAACAGTGGATCTGGTGATGTGGAGAGATGCATCAAGGTCGACATTGGTGTTCGGCTTCGGGACATTCCTCATAATCTCTTCTTCTTACGCCAATGACCTCAATTTCAGGTTTTTTCTCAATTGATTAAGGAAATTACAACACAAGTTACTTATAATTTTAAGTAAACTAAAATATGGAACTAAAAATGTGAATGATGATGTACAGCTTCATATCGGTGGTAGCGTACATGGGACTCATATATCTGGGAGTCATGTTCGTATTAAAGTCACTGATCCGCAGGTGTGATGCATAGACCTATTTCTCTTTCTTTCTACTTTTGCATGTTGTTTTGGTGATTGGGTTTAAAAGGCATGTAATAATGGACGCAGGGGAACCGTGGAGGAGGAGAGGGAAAAAGTGGTTGGAGTGAGAGAGGAGGATGTGAAGAGGATGCTTAGACTCATAATGCCTTACCTCAACGAGTCTCTGTTTCAACTCAGAGCACTTTTCTCCGGTGATCCCTCCACCACCCTCAAGGTAACTCTTCTTCTTCTTCTTCTTCTCTCTCTCTTTATCTCTTTCTATGGACATTAGCAAAGAAGATATGATGACGTTGTGCTTGTGCAGATGGGAGTGGTGCTGTTCGTCTTGGCCAGGTGCGGCTCTTCTATCACTCTTTGGAACCTTGCCAAATTTGGTACCTTTATAACTCTGGACCGTAAATTTTCTTCTTCTAACAAGTGGTGTGTGTAGATTTCTGAGTTGTGAGTGTTTGTTTGTGTGAGGACAGGATTTTTGGGAGCATTCACAGTGCCTAAAATCTTCATTTCCTACTCAACCCACTTCTCTGCTTACGGTAAATAATAAAAAGTTAAAAACACTCCTTGTTACATTTTCTTTAAGACATTTACTCAAACACGTTGTGTGCATTTTCAGGAAATTTTTGGGTGAGGAGATTCAGGGACGTATGGGAATCGTGCAATCACAAAAAGGCAGTGGCTTTGGCACTCTTCACCCTCGTCTGGAATCTCTCCTCCGTCACTGCCCGTGTCTGGGCTGCATTCATGTTATTCGTCGCCTTAAGATATTATCAACAGAAGATGATTTGGACGACTGATCAAGACGGTGATGAAAATGTAGTGGACGAGGTCCACGAAGAAGAGGAAGAAGAAGAAGAAGAAGAAGAAAAAGAACAAGTCAGTAAATTAAAAAGAGCTCCTCATATGATGATGCCTAATAAACTCAAGAAAATTTCTTAAAAAATTTATCTTTCTTCCTCCCATATATAAACAACATAATGTAATCTCATTAGTTTATAGTTAGGGTTACTCTGTTACTTCTCTATATGTACACACACAGCTTCTATAATGTGAATCTGATCTTCTTCTTCTAAACTCTCAAGTCTGAAGTCTCAAGTCTCAACCAGTTTCTGCAAACAATCTCATTAAATTGCCATTTTTTTTGTCCCATTAATTGTCATTTAAAATCCCACATTTAAATAATTTGCCATTAATCTTCGTAAGGCCTGCGTAACCCAAAATTAATTATCTTAAATAGGCTTCTTATGGGCCCCAAACGGGCCTTATTACATACTATTCAGCTTCCGTGAAATTGCCAAATTGGAATCGGATAGAAGTTACAGTATTTTTTTACGGTTGCTCCGTCGAGTTCAAGTCTCTCCCACTCCCTGCTTCTCCGTAACTCAAATTACACGAATTGAGGTTTTCGCAAAGAGAAGGACAAATACAAGGTTTCCTTCCATGTTTCTTTGCGATTTTGATTCGAATCCCATTAATCTTTTGTTTGTTTATGTTTAATTTAGGGTTTAGTCAATCGGCGACTTTGATTTGCGTCCATTCTTAAGTTTCTCAGATTTTGTTTTATGTTGTGAGTGGTTTTCAGATGAGTGTAGCAAGTGATTCTCCAGTGCATTCTTCAAGCAGCGACGATCTTGCAGCTTTCCTTGATGCTGAGTTGGACTCTGCCTCCGATGCTTCGTCTGACTCTTTACCCTGCGAAGAAGACGCGGACGACGATGCTGAAACTTCAAATCAAGGGTAAATTCAACTCCCATTATTCTTGCATTCTTTTTAATTGAATCTTTAATTTCTACTGGTATTTACAGTGTGTATATTTTTTCAAACCAACCATGTTTCTCAAGGTCAAAGAGAAGAAAGTTGGAAACTGTAGATGAGGATGAGATTGAAGGTGAATTTCTCCAGCCTTATTTTGCTGTCTGTCATTTGTTCTATTATATTGAATCTCGAACCTGTTTTGCTTGCAGAAGCATCCTCAAGCAAGGGAGATTGTGAACACCCAGGTTCCTTTGGAAACATGTGTTTTGTCTGTGGACAAAAATTGGAAGAAACCGGTGTTTCATTCAGATACATACACAAGGTATGCTGATCTGTTCAATTACCTTACAAATTTCTGAATATCTTTCGTTTTAAGTCTAAGTCTGAGTTTTTTTATTAATGAACTTTTGAAAATCTGTTTTTTTTTTAAGGAAATGAGGCTCAATCAAGATGAAATCTCCCGGTTGCGTGATTTAGATTTGAGATCCTTGCAACGCCAGCGGAAGCTGTATTTAGTTCTCGATCTAGACCACACGCTACTTAATTCAACTATACTGAGGGATCTGAAACCAGAGGAGGATTATTTGAAAAGCCATACGCATTCTCTTCAAGGTGATACGTTCAGCCTTTTTCAAATGTGATATTTGTGCATGGAACTTCAGTCATGTATTTGTCCTTTTGTTGTTCCACCTAGATGGTTGCATGTGTTATTGTTGTAATAAGTATTTGATTTTTTGTTAATCTCAGATGTTTCCGGAGGCAGTCTTTTCATGCTGGAGTTTATGCACATGATGACCAAACTGAGGCCGTTTGTTCACTCATTCTTAAAAGAAGCCAGTGAGATGTTTGTGATGTACATATACACAATGGGAGATAGGCCATATGCGCGACAGATGGCGAAGCTATTGGACCCCAAAGGAGAGTACTTTGGTGATCGGATTATTTCTCGGGATGACGGCACAGTGAGACATCAAAAGAGTTTAGATGTGGTGCTTGGACAAGAGAGTGCTGTTCTGATTCTTGACGATACAGAGAATGTAAGTATTTTTTCGATGTTTTGTGTAACTTTTATCTTGATATTGGGTTGTGCTGATACCTGGTTTGATGCGCAGGCGTGGCCAAATCACAAGGACAATTTGATTGTGATAGAGAGATATCATTTTTTTGCTTCGAGCTGCAGACAGTTTGATCACAAATACAAGTCTCTATCGGAGTTGAAGAGCGATGAGAGTGAACCAGATGGGGCACTTGCAACTGTCCTGAAAGTTCTAAAACAAGCGCATGCTCTATTCTTTGAGGTACGCTCAATATACACACACTGGATTTAAAGAAACTTATTTTTTTGCCTAGTTGGGTTTGTTGATTATTATTATTCACTTTGTTTCAGAATGTGGATGAAGACATATCTAACAGAGATGTGAGGTCAATGTTGAAACAAGTGCGTAAAGAGATACTCAAAGGATGTAAAGTAGTGTTCAGTCGGGTGTTCCCAACCAAGGCTAAGCCAGAGGATCACCCTCTGTGGAAGATGGCTGAGGAACTGGGAGCCACCTGCACAACGGAAGTGGATGCATCAGTGACACATGTGGTTGCTATGGATGTGGGAACAGAGAAGGCACGATGGGCAGTAAAAGAGAAAAAACATGTAGTTCACAGAGGATGGATAGATGCAGCTAATTACCTGTGGAAGAAGCAGCCAGAAGAGAATTTTGGTTTAGAGCAGCTCAAGAAGCAGCAAGGCACAGAAGAAGAGTGATTTATGTAACACTAAGAAAGAAGAAGAGATGCCTTTGTTGTTGGATTGATTATGAATCTGTGCCAAAGTAAAGTTTTGTAATGTAAATTGTATCTGATCTTTCTGATATTTCAACAACCAAGATACTAATTTTTGATCGAACTTTGTTGGGCCGGGCCGTCTATTAATTAAACCTCGTCCAGTTTATTTCTCTGTATTTTTCCTTTTTTGGGTTCTTGTTTCTCTTTTCGTCTTCTTCGCTTAGACATGGCTCTCGATACTTATGCGTCGTCGAACCCTAATGAGGTCCACGCGGATGTTCTTCTAAAAGCTAGAGATGCTTGCTACAAGGTCTTCTTTCTCTCTGCTTGTTGTTGTTGTGATATTCTGATTGGTGATTAGGTTTACGAGTAATGATTCGATTGATCCCTAATTGTGCAGGCGAGAGATGCTTTTTACGCTTGTCTAGAAAAGGAATCTGGTAAAAAACCAACTGAAATCGCGACCGTCGGTCTTCTCTATCCAAAGGAGTGTAGCCTTTCTAGAACTGAATTCGTCAACAACTGTCGGTCCTCTTGGGTATCATCCTGTTCCTATCTCTCTTTCAATTAGTTTGCAAAATTGCAATCTTTGATTTGATGTTCCCTTTTCGTTGTTGGAAGGTGAAGCATTTCGATAGGGAGTACTGTAGGAACAAGAGAGTTCGAAGGCTGTTGGATGATAAAGATGAGAGGAAAGGTCCAATGTCACTCCCTCAGCCTTATACTTTCAAGCCTTCTTCCCCTTCCACTTAGATTCATTTCTTTCCTGGTATGTCCAAATTCTTACTCCATTTCTCCTTTATTTGACTTCAATCTCCATCCTTTAACGGGATTTATCTTATGTTTCCATACTTCCTTTGTGTTCTTTTCTCATTATTGTTCTTATGATCAAGCTTAGATTACATGAAATTTTCCCTCATTCGGGGTTGATTTTGTTTTGTCTTTGTCAGGTGTTAAGGATTCTCTATTGAGGAAGATAACAATGGCCAATTACTGTTCCTGAAACATTGGAGTCGTTTTCATTGCCTATAGTTTTTGACGTCTTATATAGCTTCCTTAAAACTCACTTCTTATTTGATCTGTGAGCCTATATAACATGGGAATAAAGTGGCACATTTCAAGAACCTGATTGTTTACCAATACGTCTATTGAACATTTGTTGATCAATCTGCAAGCATTTAGTATACAATATGCTGACATGCAGTGTGTGTATAGAACCTGATAGTTTGGTTAACGACCTACTCAAGTGGTGAGTATATGCTTTGCTTTGTTCATCAGTGTTCCTGAAATTTGGCAAGTTAGGACTTAGGAGTGTATGAGTGTTTTCCTCTGCCTCTAAAGACAAGTCTTATTAGCAGTTTCGGTATCCGATATCCGAAAATAGCCGGTCCGGTTCAAGAATTTGGGCCGATCTATAATTACGAGTAAGTGGAAGCTTGAACTTGAATTTGAATACTATATTGGTTCCACGATTGACCAATCAATGTTAAGACAATAGTTACGTAACACGTTGACGCAGCGATTTGGGAAAGTAGTGGGACGCATGTCTCCTAGTTACCGGTCCCACCACCTCTGTTCCGTATCTACAACCACACACGTATTCGTAATACGAGTGTTTCTGTCTTGTCGGTTAAGTTCTTTGCTGTAATTGTTTATATTATTATTTATGCTTAACAGTGAAAATAGTAAAAAAGATAGGGATATTTGTGTTTGACTTAAACTGAAAAGATGAAAACACATGAAATCCTATGGTTCAGGCCTTGGAGGCAGAGACATCATCCATAGTAGAGGAGGCTTCAGGTGCTGCTGCTGCTACTACATTTGCATCCTCTGCTGCTACGGCACTTGGGATGGGGTTAAAGAGAGCTCCACGAGAGTGAGTGGATGTGGATGATATCGCGGTTGCGAGAGAGATGGGCATCAGGCAAAGCCCCTTCCCTTGAAGGTACTGCATTGCTGATCCCATGTCTTCTTCCATCAGTTTTGCCACTCTCTGTTCTGTTGACCTTAGGCTCTCATTGGATGATCCTGTAACGTTTCCATTCCCGTTTACGCCATTGCATGGTACAGAAAGGGCGTTGAGCCGTCCTCCTACTGCCTACAATACCAAAAAATCATGATGATAGTTATGATTTGTGATTGCCGCTATTATACAGATGTAGAAAGCTATAAGGGACTAAGAAACTGACCTCGGCGGAGAGACCATTGAGGCGTGGACCAACTGCACCTGCACCTCCTAATCTGCTCATGCTTAGTACTTTGACTTGAAGCTGAAGGAATCTAACATACTCGATGATCTCGTCCAGCATTGATGCCTTATCGGTCTGCATCTCATCATCAACCAATTCAGTTATTATGCAGATCCAAACAAGAGTCATAAATCAGGAAAGTAGTGATCAGTACCTTGTTTGTGTTGGGAACCAGTTCTTGGAGAGACTTCATACGCTCAGCGATGCGTTCCCTCCGTAGCTGTTCGAAACCATACAATCAGAAACGCAAGATATATAAGAGAAGAAGGAGATGGAGGAAGTGAACAATGAGATACCCGCTCAGCAATGCTGTGAGGATCGGTGGCTTGACCTCTCCTGGCTCGCACCCTTGGCTTTTGACGAACAACAGGTGCGCTCGTGGTGGAGACTGTCCCTTGTGCCTGTAACCCTTCTTGGCTACCCATTGTTGGACCACCTGACTCCTGCATTGACAACAATAACACAAAAAAAAAGATCAGAAACATCGCTTAGATCTTGGAGTAATGAATGATGAAAGATGAGAGGTTGGTGCATGCCTGAGTGTGGTGGAACTGGTCGGGGAAGGTGGCGTCGACGGCGAGAGCGTGGAAGAGAGAGTTCGGTGGCTGTGGAGGAGGAGGAAGAGATGGATCCCAACAAGGAGGGAGAGAGGAGAGCATTGACATGGAATCAAGGAAGAAGTCATTGGTTTGGTTTATGAACTCTCCTTTTCCTTCTCCATTACCATTTTCCATCTCTTCTTCTTCTTCTGTCTTGTTCCTCTCTTCTCATCCCGCATTCTTATTCTCATTTTTATTCATTTTTAAAAACATTCGATTTCTAATTTTTTTAATTTACTGGCCGTTTCAATTTTCTCTTTTAATATTTACTCCCCTAAATATTCTGCCATTCTGGTATATTATTAATATGTGTATCTCGAATCTCTCAAATATTATCTCAAAAAAGTCGTACGTCGCCGGCCTCTTTGTATATTTGTTTTTGTTGTTAATTATCCTAAAATCCAATTTTCTAATTAACCAAATCTGTATACAAACAATTTTTTTTTTTTTTTTTTTTTTTNGACCGTACTCCTTCTTTCTTCTCCATGCTCAATCCCGGCGAACGGCTCTAATTGCGCATCACTGGAGATCTCCTGTAAACTTGTCTCCATTAATCTGCATAATTTTGTTAATAAATCGCAATATTTTGGGACTCGAACCCCATACTTCTTGGTGTAGAAACATTAATGAACCTTTGATCAACCACTGGGCCAAGGGGGCTTCCACGAATTGAAAACAGTTTGCCCTCTCGAATGATTAAAATGTTCCCAAATTTGCATTTAATCATACTTTGAGAAAAAAATTATGCAAATTGAAAAAGAAAAAAAAATTAAAAGTTTATGCAAACTCAAAGAAAAAAAAAACCGGAATTATAGCTCAATTCTCCCACTACAAGAGAGAGAAAACAGAGCATGTAAATGAAAGACCCAAACCCACAAAATCAGGCCTTAAGCCCAAACTGAAAGTGGCCCAATTCATTGATAAGTCGGTCCAACTAATACTTATACACACAAACTTTCCAAAGTTTCCATTTTTTTTTTTCCCACATCTTCTCTCGCTCGGTTCGATCCCCAAAAATTTAATCACCGTCCAAAATTGATCGGAAACCTAGCGTTCGTCGTATTTCTCCGCCATCATGAACAGCCGGCGCCAGATCTTCGTTAAATCTCCTGACTGTAATCAAGCCGTCGCTCTGCAGTTGGATCCTGCCCAATCTGAATTAACTCTTTCCGGTCTCACTTCCTTACTCGAATCGTCGCAGCGTAAATCGTTATCGAATTTCTGCGCCGCTCTAGATGGGAAGCTTTTGAATGGCTCTACACGGATCCAAGTATCTAAGCTCCCTTCCGTTTCTATGCTCACTCTTTTCCCTCGCCTCCGTGGAGGTGGAGGAGATGGCGGAGCAACGGGGGCCGAATCTCGCGATTGCTACCTCAATATGTACGCGGAGAAGAAACCTGACAAGGTTGATCCGAATGAGCAGAGGCTATCCAAATGGCTAAACTGTGCTTTATCCAACGAGCCTTTGGCTGAGCCTTGCGTGATTGATCTCCTTGGGAATTTGTTCAATAAAGAAGCTTTGGTACATGCTTTGTTATCTAAGAGGTTGCCTAAGCAATTCTCGTACATTAAGGGTTTGAAAGATATGGTGAATATCAAGCTCACGCCTGTCGCTGGTTCAGATGGATCATCGCAAGATACGACTAGTGCCCAGTTTCAGTGTCCGGTCTCAGGGCTTGAATTCAACGGAAAGTACAAGTTTTTCGCTTTGAGGGGATGTGGACATGTGATGAGCTCAAAGGCATTGAAGGAAGTGAAGTCTTCTTCGTGTTTGGTGTGTCATGCGGATGTTAAAGATTCTGATAAGATTGTGATTAACGGTACAGAGGAGGAAGTGGGCTTGTTGAGAGAGAGGATGGAGGAGGAGAAAGCTAAGCTGAGAGAGAAGAAAGGTGTCTCAAAGAAGAGCAAGAACGGCGCTGCTGTGGTGGCTGATACAGGAGCTAAAGTTGCTAAGAGACAGATGGATGATGGGAATGTCAATGGCAATGGCGTTATTGTGAAGAAATTCAAAGCAGCGGATAAAGTTCCGGTTAATGCTACTAAGGAAGTCTATGCTTCTCTCTTTACTTCCTCCAAGAAGAAGTCTGATTTCAGGGAGACTTACTCTTGCAGGTCACTTCCTCTCGGCAGGAATTGATTTGCTTTGGACCAATGTGGTTACCTGCTTGCTTCATTTGCTTTGTAATATGTTCTGATTATTGATATATCACCTTGCTTTGTAATTTCGCCACTGGATAATATAATGTTCTTTGTTTCTTTCGTAATTGGTATAATAAATATAACCATGTTTGCATCCACTGTGCTAAAACTAGGAAAGTTGTATCATAAGCTGCAATTGTAACAGCAGGGTACGTATGTTGTTTATATCAATGCTCGGAAATGGTATTGCAGCTCAATTCAAAATGTTATATAGTCATCCAAAAACAGACAGTGGATTTGCACAAGTAGTACACATAAAGCCAATAGTTCCCAAATCTTGGCAACTCGTGACCAAAAGTGCTCTCATTGGCTTAGCCGTGCCTCTCTTTTTAGCACCTGTGCAGCATATATAAAAATAGTAAAAAATGTAAAACAACTGTCAAGATTAAGTTGTTTCCACAAAGCTAATTGAGGAAAAGAGATGGATGTAAGCATTAACCTCATCAGCAAACTTGATCAAAATGGTAGTCCGAGGACGTTGTTGTCCTTCAATGGGTACAAAATGAGCCGTTACCACAGCAGGAAACCCTGCGTTATCCAGAACTCCCTGCATAGATGAAATGGTGGCTGGCTCATTCATCTCTTCCTCTACAATTTATATTTAAATTCTATTCATGAATATGCCAAGGAAGCACTCACCTTCACTATCCCGGCAACAAATGCCCCGCAGTTGAATGTTCCCATGTCTTTTGGAATCGAAATGAACCTACACTTTCACATTTGTAATCTCAATTCTCTTGACCTAAAACAATCTGACTATATCTCGAGAGTTTAGAGATAGAGCCGGAGCAATCTAAACCTGTTCACAAGAAGCTCTTTTTCACTGATCATGTATTCATCTTCATGTTCTGTTCCTTTTTCAAGTGAATCAGCAACCTATGGCATGTTAGTTAATGGCGAGTTAGAATCCAGAAACAGGCGAGTCCATAGAAAGACTCAACAACTAATTCAATTTGAAATCACCCCTCACCTTTCCAAACAACACCTTCCACACAGTACTATGGACGAAAGACAAAATTCCCAGTAACCGTGTCTCTCTTCGGTTCCCCTGAAACAATGAGACAATACATACAGCCATAAATAACACAAAGCGACTAGTGATAAAACTCTGTATTGCTATTCCACGAACAAAACATATAAGAAAGGAAACGTTCTCTTTTCAGTCTTTCAGGAAATATATACAAGCAAGAATATCATATTGCAACAAGAGCGATGTACCTTCTCCCTGTTGCAAAGAAGCTCCAGAACTCGAGATCCAACTGCATACCCAGCATCCTCTAGTCTGAGAGCCATCATTATCAAGAAGAAAATCACATTGTTGAGGGATGGAATGCGAATGAATCAGACTAAGAAAATACCAATCAGCTCACCTTCTCTCAAGTTCAGCAATATTGTCAACCTGGGTTTGATTGTACTGAACGAGCTCCGAGAATAAGAAAGCAAATGCGGTCAAGCTCACCTGCACACAAGTACAATTTCAAAAGACTTAAAAACTTTTCAGCAGATGCTCGAAATTGAATGATCACAATAAAGAGATCAAAGAAGAAGATCGAAAGCCCAGAGATTCAAATCGAATCCTCCCACAACGATTAGATCCGGATCCAAATCGAAATGTTCTCAATTTCCATACTCGGTCCAGTGTCAAATTTTCTAAGAGCAAAGGTCCGAAAAGTGGATCTACAGAGCGAGAAATACCTCTTGCTTGCCTTTGCTGAGAGGCTTGTCTAGTACGTTGGAGTACTGCTTCATTTTCCCGACTCCGATCATCTTCTTCGGTATTCAGATTGGAACGAGCTGCCCAGAACCCTAAACACAGAAGAACCTTTCTTAGTTTTCCGGTGAAACTTATGCTTTTCCGAAGACGCTTCTGTTTATTTCAACCTGGTTTGCCTTTGGTTTGATACAAAGTACAAAAAAGAAAAAAAAGAGTTAGTGTAGTTTTATTAAATCCTAATTTGGGGAGAAAATGTAAATAGTGTATAAATAAAGGCCCTAGCGATGTTAAAAAAGAGCCGAGAGTTGAGAAGAAGCCCTTAGCTTCACCGTCTCTCTCTTTCTCGTGAGCTTCTTTCGAATCGGCCGTTCTTCTTCTTCCAATCTTTCTCACTCCAATGGACGAAGACGATGAGTTCGGAGATCTCTATTCCGACGTCCTCCAGCCGTTTCAACCTCCCGTTGTTCTTCCTCCTCCGCCTCCGCTTCCTCACCGTTCAATCGACCTCAACCTCCGATCCCAAGATCAGGAGGTGGCAGGAGCTAATTCAGCTTCCGTCTCTAGGGTTTCGGACAACGATGCCTCTAAATTATCCATCACTCTCTCTCAGGACGCGACTCGTCAAGCAATTGGCGATGGTGGTGGTGGCGGCGACGATAAGGATATGAGCTTTGATATTGAAGAACCTGATGCCGATTCTACGCCTACAATTCCTGGTCTCTTCGTTGCCGCTTCTGAAGCTGGAGCGTTACCTGGTTTGGCTACAGATCGAGGTGTTTCGCAAGTTACGACAAGAATTGAGCAGGTTGGTGGCGATGGAGGCTACGGAGGACAAGGAGAAGGAGATGATTGGGATAGCGACAGTGAAGACGATTTGCAGATAGTGTTGAATGATAGTAGCCGCAACGTCATGATCGGAGGAGCTGATAGAAGATCAAGGATGGGAGACAACGAAGATGACGATGACGAGGATGATGAAGAACCACTTGTTATAGTGGCCGACACGGACCCAAATCAGCCTATGGAGGAGCAGCTATGGGGAGAAGATGGTCAGCAAGGGGTTGAAGGAGATGGCAAAGATGGAGGAGAAGCTGGCAAGGGAAGTGGATTAGGAGGTGTTGCTGGACCGCCCAAAGCTGGGTATAGCAGTCATGGGTATCATCCGTTTCATTCTCAGTTTAAGGTCAGTGTCAATGCAACACTGTTGTCACTGGTCAGATTACTTAGTGGATGGGGTTCTTGTCGTGACCCTGTTTTAGCTTTCATAAATTCTGAGTGCATATCTCCTTTGTACTTGTACCTAAACCTGAATGCAAATGCAGAGTGTGTTAATCAGAGAAATTTGGAGTCTGCTTCTAGATTTTGACACACCATCTCTTTACTTGCTTGCCAAATGCCATAAAATTAAGAATGTGAAAGGGAGATAATGACCTAATCACTTCCTCACTTGTATATCGCAATCCTACACCACCATCAATTACGCTGTTCAAGAGTTTTTGTAATTTCTTACAGTTGAAGAAGAGGACTGTAAGAAGAATACAATCTCTTGAGACCCTTACTAACTTTGTGAAGCCAACATCCCGTCAAAGATTTTATATTTTCTATTGGATTAGTCACACCAAAGTTACAAGTACTGACGCCGAAACAAAATAAGGGTGGTATTAATCTACTTGACATATACATATCTTTCTCTTGCAGTATGTAAGACCGGGGGCAGCTCCTATTCCTGGAGGTGCTGCATCTACTGGTGGGACCTCCTCAGGTCAAGTTCGTCCACCCGCCAACCTTGGTCCTATGGCTGGTCGTGGTAGGGGTGATTGGCGTCCAATGGGAATGAGGAATGCTTCTGCCGCACAGAAAGGCTTCCACCAGTCTTGGGGTAGTAATACAGCAGGGAGAGGACTCGACTTTACTCTTCCCTCTCACAAGTAACTTTTTATCTGTTTGGAACTGTGGAGATTTAGTAGCTAAGGCTCATGTCTATACATATGTATATCTATCATTTTTACTTATCTGTTCTCTGACGTCTGATTGTGAGTACCAAGTATTAGTACAGATCTTTGTTTCTTTTATTTGATGTCTACTTTTGTATTTTATAGGACTATATTTGAGGTCGACATAGAGTCTTTTGAGGAAAAGCCCTGGAGATATCCAGGAGTTGACATCACAGACTACTTCAACTTTGGACTAAATGAGGAGAGCTGGAAAGACTATTGCAAACAGCTGGTAACTAATAACTTTGATTCATATCCTTATTTCAGCGGATGAAGAGTACTAAGAGGAGCATCTTTTAATTTCATACAGGACCAACACCGTATAGAGACTACGATGCAAAGCAGAATACGTGTTTATGAAAGCGGTAGAGCAGATCAGGTAAAGTGGATCTTGGCTTATATTGTGGCGCTTACGAGCTGATTATTCTTCGCACTAGGACAATATTTTGTCTACAACAGATACAAAAGGGTGACCATGCATTCCTAATCATTCTCATGTACAATGATAGGGTTATGATCCAGATCTGCCTCCAGAGTTAGCCGCAGCAACAGGCGCGCAGGGTGTTCCTGTTGATACTTCAAATTTAGTGAAGCCAGACTCCACTCAAGGTGATTCAGCTAAAGTACCAGCTCAAGCTCGACCTTCACTAGTATGTTTTCTCTTTCCTTTGCTATCATTGAAAAGTAGCATTGTCAATATGTGGTTCATTATATTAATATCACAACTGGAACATTGTGGCTGGACATTTTTTTTAGTTAGCTTGAGAGTCTTTCTTGAATTTGTTTTCTCTCAGCCCCCTGGAAGACCAATACCTGTTGAGACTGGTTCTGGTGAACGTCTGCCATCCATTGACACACGTCCTCCTCGAATGCGTGATCCAGATGCTATCATTGAGGTTAAACATGTCTCAAATTTCTCTTGTTTTCGGTTTTACTGGTGATGCATCTGTGCATGCAGTTGGCTGACTGCTACTAACTGACATTAATTTTGTTGCCAGATTGTATGTCAGGATGCACACGAGGATGAACCCTCCGGTGATAATGGCGCTGTTCAAGCTGATAGTAGCCCTCCTAGAGAAAATGTCCCAGTTGAGACTAGTTATGTTAACAGCAGGAGACCAGACACGGAATCTGCTGAACGTAGTCCTGCCCAGGATAAGCCACGTAAAAGTCTACTCAAAAAGCAAGACGATGAGATCTCTAGAAGCACGGATAGTGACCAGAGTTTTCGTTCATCGTCTCCTGTCGGAGACAGAGGCACAAGGTCATCAAGTGTTGATCGTGAAGATGTGGGAGGTGAAGCTGACAAAGATGCTGAGATGGAGGAGGAGCATAAAATAACTTCTGCAGCCCCTCTGTCAGAAGTTCAAGAAGATGATGGAGGGGAATCAAAGACAGAGAGAAGTAGTGAAAGCAGCAAAGCAAGATCTGGAAGTCACAGAGATCATCAACAATTGAAGGATGGTGCAGAAGAGGAAATTATTCAAGATAAGCATTATGGTCGACCAGCTAGCAATAGGAAACAGCACGATAACAATGCACCACATCAGAGCAGAAAGAATCTGGACAGAGGGAAGGAAATGGAAAGAACACGAGCGGCGAGCAAAAGTGGTAGAGAGAACTCTAATCCCCATATGGAGCTTGATTCTAGTTATATCTACTCAATTGCAAGTCGCGAGGATTTTGATAAAAGAAAAGAGCGAGATGTTGATGGCAGGGGCTGGCGCAGGAAAGAGGATGACCCATACAGTAGAAGAGGTGGGGATGAAGGGTCTAGAAAAAGGGATCATGAAGATGATCCGGGATCTAGGCAGAGGGGTAATATGCGAGAGAATGAAATACGCAACAAAGATGACCATGTTCCTTCCAGAAAGCATATGGATGATGTTGGTATGAGAAATACTTATGAAGTGGATGATCACATTAGCAAGAGGAAGAAGGATGAAGAATACTTGAGAAGAAGCCGGCCTGAAAAAAATGAAATCTCATATGGTCAAAGAGAATCAATCAGCCGCCTGAAACGAGAACGTGATGATAGGTTGGAGCATCAAAAGAGAGATGTCCAACATAAAATCAGAGATGATTTTGATGACCACAGTTCTCTCAGGCACAGAGATGATTTCTATATGCAGAGAGATGGAAACGAGAGGTTGAGAGAGCGTGAGGATTTGGATAAATTGAAACTAAATCACGAGGATGGTTTATCAGCACGAGGAAGAGAGAGGCAGGTGGCTGCAAGGGGCCACAGAGGTTCAGAAGACCGATCATCAAGGATGAAGGATGAGTATAAAGCTTCTGAAAAAGAGCATCTCACCAAAGATACAACAAGGCATACTAAACAGACAAAGAGAAGAGACTACCCTGGTGAAGAAAGTTCTTCCCATCGTAGAGGACATGAAGACTTCTCTGCACGCACAGACGATATTGTTAACAATGATAAAAAACCAAGGCAGGAGAGGACAGGTGCTAAAAGTGACAAGGTTATTGATACTTTGGAAGGCCAGCGGTTGCAAGACAGAAAACATAAAGATTCTAGACGAAAGATTAAAGAACAGCGAGAGGGCACAGATTCATTGAGGAGCAAGCAAGGGGAGCAAAATGGCAGTTCCGTAGTGACAGTATGCTCCATCAGCCTGTGAATTTATTTTATATATTCTCATCTAAGTTTTGCAAACTGAACATATCATGGTTATCGGGAATGCAATATACCTTGCGAATTTTTTTGTTCAATTGCCTAACTTACCTAATGTATCTCATGGTTTGGTCACTTTTGTTCTGCTTCACGGTCAGTACTGATGTTTCTTTCATGCCTTTCAGGGCTCGAAAAAAACCAATGAAGCAAGCAATTGCAGGAGTGAGATCCCACAGCAGCCTAACTCCACCAAAAGACACAAGGAAAATGCATCCTCTGGTGACGAGCTACACGATTCAAAGAGAGGACGTACAAAACTGGAGCGTTGGGCAAGCCACAAAGAGAGAGATGATGCTGTCTCTGCCAAGTCATCATCCATTTCCTCAAAACTTCAAGAGAAGGATAAAAACACTAATGGCCGGTTTAGCGAACCTGTTCATGGCTCTATTGTTAAGAACCGAGATGTAACTGAAGAGAAAAGTGGCCATGACCTTGCGGAGAACCAAGATGGGAGCGAGAAGGGACCAGGAGACCGGCACTTGGACACGGTTGAGAAACTCAAGAAACGCAGTGAAAGGTTCAAGCTTCCAATGCCCACGGAGAAAGACACCACGGGAGTAAAGAAAATGGAGTCTGAGACACTGCCCTCTGCAAAAATTGAAGGCCCTGTGGATGCAGAGGTGAAAGCAGAGCGGCCAGCAAGGAAAAGACGGTGGACGAGTAGCTGAGAGTCATAAACTGGAGTTGAAATAAAAAGAGGAACTTGCTCTCTTCGGCTGTCTCCATGTAGCTTCCGATGCTTAAACGAATGACATGAGATTCTCCCGTCCCACGGAGCAGTTGCGGCGGAAATGCGGTGGAGGATCAAGCTCAATGGAGATTAATTAGGTGATTAGGGAGAGTGTGTGTGGGAGGAGCTAAGTTGTGTAAGAATAGGGAGGGAATACGCATAAGGATGATTTGAGAGAATACTCTTGTAGTAGTTAATGTAACTTTTGTCAAAGATTATTGGTCTTTTAGTTTTGTTCTTATACTTAGCGCCTCCGGAGAGAGCGAGAATATTTTATAAATACTTAACGGCACTGTATTATATACTGTAGTAATTTTGTTACTGTTTTGTAAACGGCCTTTGATGACTTGATCATTGGTGTTTGCCTTTTTGCAGGTTAACGATGTCGAGATATCAGAGAGCAAGAAGTATGAAATTAGAGACTGTGGCAAAGAAGGTTCGTAAATGGAATATGAACGATTATCAAGAATCAAGATACAAAATTTCTACCGAAATCAAACATTCCTATGACAACAAAGAAAGTCTCTTTAGATCTTTTGATCTATAACAACAAAACACTTTTTGCTGCATATTTTGGTTAACATGAGTAAATCTTGTGTCAGTTTGAAGACGATGAGGGCAAACATGTTACGACCTATGAAGTTGTGTGGTGTGATCAATCTTATTAGGCAGCATAGAGGAGTCCCAAAGCCATCATTGCCAGCAAGGAAAGGCTGAGATTAGCAGCAGTGGCAACGGTGCCTGAAGGAGGAGTGTGTGGCTTACCTTCTCCAGTTTCATTGGAGGAAGCCATGTTTGCAACTGGAGGCAGAGGCGGATCAATCACGTCTTTGGTATCAAGAGGTGGGTTTGGAGCACTAGCTGGTGGTTGTGCTTCCTTGTCTGCCACGGCGAGTAGAGCTCCGGCTTCTGCAGGTAAAATAGCATAGGGCTGGTCTTTGTTCAAATCTGAGCATGGACTCCCTGCATTTGCATCAAATATAATTCATCAGCCTTATCTTGGTAAATGTGTATATTGTTCTTGTAGATGTTTTAAACTTACTTAAGTATCTGGTAGCAGTTGCAGGGAACTCTGTGATAACTCCATCAACGCCACTCCCTGCAATGAATGTTGCAAGCTCTACTGTAGGATCAGAGAAGTAGTCGAATGCTATGGAGATGTATTCGTTTCTTAGCACCGAGACGTAAACAGAGATATTCGCTTTGTGCATTTCTTCTACCACGTTAGTTTTCCCTGTGGCAAAGCTTTGGGAGACGGTGACGAGGGAAGTTCTCTTGAGATTAACAGCATCTGCGTGCTTCTTAATTTCTTCGACTGATGGCTTGGGAGCATCTCCGATCTCCTTGTCGATACTCAAGACTCTAGTGTAAGGAGGGACAGCCTCAAAACTAGATAGAACCGAACTGTCATCTGACTGAATCAAAACCTTCTGGGTTGATTGCTTGTCAAGTGTGGAATTGGTAAGAGCGGACTTGACTACGTCTACGACTCCTAGGCCTTTCTTCGAGGCTAAATAAGCAGCATTCTGTCAACAACAAAGTGTTAGTGGAGCTTCGTGTTATTAAGGAGCATTTGGAAGTTAAAAGGCTTGCCTGGATGTTGATTAAAACTCCGGTGACTGCCTTTGCTTTGCTAAACTCAAGGAAGTCAGCGAAAGTTGTGAACTTACCGGCGTTTTTGTTTGCTGGGTTTCTCTGGAAGCCTGTGGCAGTGAAGGGGTTCTCGATTTGTGCTGAAGACGAAGAAATCCCAACCTCAATGATTTAGTTGAGAGTGAGAAAGTTTCAGAGATCTAAAGAAATATTCAGTTTCTTACGCTTTACAGACTGGATCTCGGCCCATGTAAGATCAAAAGAGAAAATGCCGTTGGTAGGCTGGATCTCAGGAATGCTGGTGGCTCGGGACATGAAAGTAGTCATGGCTGTGGTGCTTGCTGTGAGGTCTGCAGAATCATGGCAGAAAGCGATTCCGTCTTTGGACATCTGGACAGAGCAGTCGATCACGTCTGCTCCATCGTCCACCGCTTTCTGGTAAGCCAGGTCAGTGCAGCCTGGATAGTCCCCGCTTGCTCCATTGTGAGTTATAACCAACGCATGACCAGCTTTGGGGAGATTTCCCTTTAGGTGAGAAAAGCAAGCTGCAAGAACACATATGCGCGAGGCGTTAGCATCTTATCTGAGGATACATCTGTATATGGTGAAGGTAGATAGCAAATCATCTCACTGATGGCTTGTGACGCTGTTGGCGGGAAATCGGTGATGATGCCATCAACAGAGAACTGGCCATTGTCCACAAACTGGAGATACTCAGAGGAGGGATCATAACTGTAGTTGAAGCTGGTGCGCATATCGTTGGCAAACCCAGAAGCATAAACCTCTAGACCGGCTTTGTGGGCATCAACCACGAAGGTGGAAGCGGGCTTAAGGTACTTAGCAGAGTCAAGGGGCCAAATGTAGTCTTTGGGGACAAGAACGCCTGAAGCAAAGGCCTTGATGGCTGCGAGGTTCTGTTGAAGCTCGCTGTACTTCTTGTTAGTGGTGGGCTCAATTGCCTCGGGGTCTTTGAACTCGAATATGAGCTTTGTCTTGGCTCTGCCTGCATCCATCCCGATGCTCTTCAAGAAACCGGTCTCTGGAGATGAGATGACACTAATGCCGCGGAATCGCAAGCTTTTCAAGTACTCAGCTGCGCTCAGCTTGTGTTCCATATAGAAGGCATCATACTGCACATTTGTATTGTTTTTATTTAATTTTGATGAACCAACAATAACCTTCCTACGTTGGTTAATATATTCTCAGAGACAAGAAGAAGTGAAACCTGAACGCTCAACCAGAACTTGGGAGGCTTGGTTCCAAGGACGTCCTCCACGGCAGAAACCGGCATTTGGCCGTCGAAGATGCTGGGCCGAGAGAATATGCTCTGAACCACTGCTCAATAGTACAAAACATAAAAATGTGTGGTGGTGGAGAGCATTGAAGGGAGGAAAAGAGAAGATGACATACGGGAGACATTGGAGAAGATGGTGTCAGCATCATAATCAAGGACAAACCAGCCCTTGAGGTCCTGACCATTGACCTTGTAGGTCTTTTGGGCTTTGGGGAAGAGCGTGGCGATGGTGGTGGCATTGTCAAGTCTGATATCCGACAAGCAAAGGCCCACACCATCCTTAGTCATCTGAAGGTTACACAACATTGTGAGGCCAGGCGAGCTGGTGCTGATAGCCATGTCGTTTGCAGGGGCGCTCGACTCCGGGAAAAGACCCGAGAAGCCGCCTCTGGCCACAACCGCAGGCTCTAATCCTGAAAGACAAAAGACAGGTGCGGGTTCTTAGAAACAAACAAATAACATGTTATGTAATATGGACATGTTCATATATTAATATTATACCACCAACCAAAAAAAAAAAAAAAAAAAAAGTTATTTTAAANAAAAAAAAGAAGTTATGTTAAAGAATACCTACCACTAAGGGTGAGCCATTTCTTGGCAGGAGGAACAGCCGCGGCAGCAGCAGGAGTCTTGGGTGCCGCAACACAAGAGTGTATGAAAAGGGAGAAAAGAATGAAAAACCTCAGCATTTCTATTTGATTGATCCTGCATTTGTGTGTAACAGCAAAGTCAGATACTTACATATACAATACAAAATTGTTTACATTTTAGAGAAAAAGTGAGAGAGATCTCACAGCAAGAAAAGAACATGAAATCCCCTCTTCAGCTTGTTTTCCTCGTTTTGGTTTGAGCAAGGAAAAAGAAGAGAAGAGGGAGGTGGTCAAACAAGGTTAATTAATGGTAAAAAAAGTAACTTGCTCATATCTCATTTATGGCCATTTACTTTTCTCTATTTTTATCTAATTTTCCCCTCCATTCCCTTCTTAATCGCTTTTCCTTTTTTTAATGTTTTCTTACATCTTCTTTGCACAAATTTATGTGACACCCCTCAGTTTTGTACTATATCCATTTGTCATATGTAATTTGTCAAATGGCTTACATATTAGAAGTTCGCCAGTTCCTGCATTCGGACCGAATCAAACTGGCCGACCCGTGGTTATGACAATTTCGTTTGGTTTTGTTTTACAATAAAAACCAATTAAAAGAAACTAAAATATAACTTAAAATACTTCTAATGTTCTTTGATTGAACCGAATTTTTTTTTGCGGAACCGAAATTCCAAACTCACCGAATTTACCCAAATACACCGAATTTTACCCAAATACACCGAATTTTTAGCAAAATATACCTTAAAATCGTATAAAAATCTTCTTCGTTACAAGCACAAAAAACCATTAATTTCGGTTCGATTCAGCACCGATAATATTACGGTAAACCGATCCGAAATGAACCAAAGTTATTAATTTATTCTAACGTAGAATATGATTCTTATCGAGTTAAGTAAATGGAGAGCGAATAAAAAAAGGGTATATATTGAATGTAATGAGTTGGCGTCTGGTTCGACACCTCAAAATTTATTTGCATTTACCACCCGACTGAGAATCCAGGCCCAACGCCCCTTCTCCTCCTCCTCCTCCTCATCCTCGCTTCCTTCTCACGTAACCTTCGATCCACCGTAGCTATGAAGATCACCGCCTTGCTCGTTCTCAAGTGCGCTCCCGAAACTTCAGATCCTGTCATCCTCGCCAACGCTTCCGACGTCTCTCACTTCGGTTATTTCCAGCGATCTAGCGTCAAGGAGTTTGTCGTCTTTGTCGGTCGCACTGTCGCTAGCCGAACCCCTCCTTCCCAGCGCCAGTCCGTCCAGCACGAAGGTTCTTCTCCTTCTTCTACCTCTAGATCGCTTGTTTCGAATATTGTTTCTCTCGGATCTATGCCATCCCCTTTCCTCTTTGCCTTTTTATTCGATTTCTGAAGATTCGGATCGGCTTTTCCATTTCTCAACTTTTGTGAATTGGATATGCACCTCTTCCGATTTTAGATCTTGCTGGACTATGCCCCCGCCTTTAATTTCACGCGATTCCAGATTTTCTGTTCATGTCCTCGATTTTCGGAGTAATTAGGGTTTCGTGTTTTTTGATATAGAGTACAAGGTTCACGCTTACAATAGAAATGGCCTTTGCGCGGTGGGGTTCATGGACGATCATTATCCTGTTCGAAGTGCTTTTTCTCTTCTCAATCAGGTATCATTTTGTTGAACGTGGTTCCTAATGTTATAATCCACAAATGATTCGGATTGCTTGACATTCAATTGTTCTCAGGTCCTAGATGAGTACCAGAAGAGTTTTGGTGAGACATGGAGGTCTGCAAAAGAAGACTCCAGTCAGCCCTGGCCATATTTAACCGAAGCTTTAAACAAATTTCAGGTTCTTCACTCGTGCAACTTTATTCCCTCTTTTTCCCTCAGTTGAGCTGACATAAGAATTCCAATCGACTGATTCCTCATGAACTTATCTTATTAGCCCCATTACATTATGACCAAGCTGGATTTGGAGTGATTTGATCTAAAGTGTTTTGATTATTTCGCCGCATTTGTAATCTGCAGGACCCAGCAGAGGCTGATAAGCTGTTGAAAATCCAGAGGGAGCTGGACGAGACAAAGATTATCCTAGTAAGTGCAGTTTCCGGTCCTTTCTTGTACATCTTGCGGACTGATAGACTATATGTATGCATAAATGCTATCCCCAAATAGTATGCTGTTCTGTCAGTGAGTTAAGTTTGTTCTGACAAAACCTCAAAACAAGAAGAAAGTCTTGTACATATGGTTGATGTTTCTGCCTTCCTAAAAACTGATTTTTTGTTCTGTATTCCAGCATAAAACCATTGATAGCGTTTTAGCCCGCGGTGAGAAGCTAGACAGCCTAGTGGAGAAGAGCTCAGATTTGAGCATGGCATCGCAGGTAACATTCTACCATTGCATACTAGCATTTCCAAGCTCTATATACATAGCTTTCTTTTTCCCTGTCTTGGTCTCGTAGCTATAGCATAGTTGGCTGGCTAACATGGTAGAAAGGGTAGGATATGAGCAAGCTTGAAAGTGTTGTAGATAATTAAAGGAACTTTTACATGTTATTGTTGGAAACTTGGAATAGATTAGATAAACAACAGCTTTCTTTCAAAAAGTTTTCTGCTTCAGCCTGCAAGAGAAATGGAAGAGGGGAAAGTATACCCCTACCTTTGATTGCAGCTTGAACCAAATGATTTACGACTTTACGTAATTGGACCAATTAGGTTTTTGATGAAACCTAGAAATCTATCTTACTAATCATAGTATTTTTTGCAATTTCATCTGATCATGGAGGAACATAGTTCCTATTTATATCATCTCATGTTTTTTGAACCATTTATAAACGTTAATGAGATAGGTAAACCAACGTTTCTTCTAACATGAGAAACTGATTTCGGTGTTTTTGGTGGAACAGATGTTTTACAAGCAAGCGAAGAAAACGAATTCATGCTGTACTATTCTGTGAGCTGCAACTCTGGATGTCCTGGGTATATATAGTCGACCAAACTTTTGCTGGGGGGAGACTGTTTTTTCCATTTTATATACATATAATTCCGTGTCTGTAGTTTGCATGCATTTCGTTACCATAAGGCTCGAGTCGTGTGGTTTGTTTATCCCAAATACGTAATCTCATTTCTGCAAGATTTCTATTGTCTTTGCCAGTTTATCTGGTTGCTTTTATGTGTGCTTCCTTGTGATAATAGATGACTTTGCATATAGATTTAGATGTTGAAAATAGACAAAAGCAGATGGACGATTAACTAGAGTAGACTAGGGGTGCAGTATATTACACAGACAAAGGAGTACAGAAGTGAAACAAAGTTTTTTGTGTGTTGTGTATCTATTTGCCGAAGAGAGATTTGAACCACCAAATGCCCTTGGTGTCTGGGGGGGCAGTGTCGGACTCAGGTGGTGTGTCACTCTGAGGAGTCTTGTGAAGCTTGCTGATGTCGTATCCTTCCTCGACGGCCTTATCCACTAGCTGCTTATACGTCTCTTCCTCCATATGTGCCGTCCTGCTCAATATCTACACCACCAAAATAACATAGTCGGATAGTTTAATATCAAATCCTATTTAAGATCGTTTCAATTATTCAGTAAAGAGGATAAGGAAAGCAACGAACCCAGAGATAACTCCTGGAGGGCTGGCCGACGAGGGCGTGCTGGTAGTCAGGATCGATAAAGAGCACCCAGTAGTCTCCGGTGACAGGAATGATGGGTAGGAAAGGAGGGACGTAGAACCTGACTTTGAGCTTGGCCTCGTCGCTCTTAGGATCGGCCTTGTAGGCGGAGCCTTCGATATAACCCCTCTTCCCGTTGCTCCACGTCTCGTTCAAGACGTGCACCGTGCCGTCGGGGTTAAGGGTGTAGGTGGCACGAGTGTCGACACCGTTCTTAGGCTGAAACCTGGATGGGAAAGAGGCAATCTCGTACCAACGGCCCATGTATCTCGCCACGTCAAGATTCTTCACCACCTCCATCTCTTTCTTCTGTGCCATTTCTCTTCTCTGTTTCTTTTTTCTTCTTCTCTAAGATTTCGATATTTTCTTTGAGGTAAAAGGATAAGAAGAGAGATACTATTTTTTATAGGAAAAAAATATCAAAGGGAGATTTCCCTGGGACGAGAGGGTGACACGTGGAAAGCGTGTAGGGCAAGGGTTCTAGTAGCGTCTAGCAGACTAGCAGTTACAAATGTGAATAAAGGGGGGAGGACACAAATGTCTCCTTTTTTTCCTTTTGTTCTGTGGGAGAAAGATACAATACAATGGGCCATACATTCACATTTCGAATTGACTTCCTTTAGCCGTTTCTAGGTCCCACATAATTATCATATCGACATGTAAATAAATATCTTATCATATCGACATGTAAAAAATATCTTATCATACCCACATAATAGCTCGATATGTGTAAGCAACGAAATGATTAAGACCAAGCGTATTAGGCCCAAATTAAGCCGTAATAATATCATTCATTGGAGATATTGATTAAGACCAAGCGTATTTAGTATTTACTATCCGTATATTGGTTTTGAAAATCAGCAACACTTGGTCTACAGAAATTCTTCTAGTTTTACTTTTATGACAACGGTCAATATGAATAACTTCTAAAAATTACTTTGTAGGATAAATTCTGTAATAGTCTCACTTTCAATTCCAATTCATAAAATAGAGTATGAAACTGAAACAGGTTGGTGCAGTGTGTCAGCTGATCTATTGACAATCGGAAGAAACAATGTGGGAAGAAAAAAAACAAAAAAAACAATGACAATGGTCTCAAGTGGAGAAACATGATGCAACGGGTAGAGATGGAGATGACTACTAAGGCGGAGGAAACGAATCAAAGCCAAATCTAGCAGCCACTGACACCATTTCGTTACTCTCCTCCTGCAACAAACACATTCACTTTCATTGTCTACTCATACAAAAGCTTTTAGTCCAATCAAGAAAACAAGGCCATACCTGTTTCATCATCTCATTCATTATGTCATCGAATACATCGTGCTGGTTGTCGACAAGAGCATTCTCTGGCTTTCCCGATTTCATCTCTGGATCCAGCATAGTAGTAGGTTTTCCCATATACTGCTGATTGTTAAGTGTTGCACTGTTGTCTATTGGGCTCATCAGTGACTCATCCAAGCCTTTGCTTCTGGTTGCATTGTTGTCCCTGAAAACCATGCTATTTGCAGGTAATGGATACTCAACGTTACTGAATGGATTGTTCATCATGGTGCTGTTCGGTTGCTCCCATTTTTGTCCGTCTAAAGAATTCATGTTCTGCATGAAGTCGCCTAGTAATTGAGGCTCACACTGCATTTCTCCACCAGGATTCTCTGCAGAAACCAAAGAAGTACAATCTCCAAGATTGTTCCCTGCACATGTCATTTGATCCGGCAAGAAAGCATGATTTAGAGGTAAGGAATTTGGTGGGAATCTGGTTGTGTTCAAATTCCCTTGCCAGCTATGACTAGGAAATCTAGATAAGCCTAGGACGCTGATGTTTTGGGAGGCAGAGTTGGACAGAGTTGTCTCAATGCAAGGCTGATTGATATCCGAGGCTGTATACAGGGGTTGAAGTGTATTGGTTGAAGCACTTGGAAAAGAGGTGCTAGAGCTACCATATGACATACAAGAATCTAGGAAGCCACCACCAATGGCTCGGTCTCCAATGTATGCAGTGGTTTTGCTTCTAGAAAACAGGAGGGGATCTAGTGGAGATGAAGTTCGCTGAAACAGATTCACGTTCTGGACTCTTGGTAACAGAGTACTGTTATATGTTCCAAATGGATTTGCTGAGTTGGTTGAGTTCTGGTGATGTCCCTGTTGGATGAAGCTGGAGGAGTTCATTCCTTGAAGATTTATAGATGAATACATAGGGGATTGGAGTTTGGTGAGATGTGAACGCGATAAGAGTCCCGAGCTTGGCAGTTGTCTTGTGGCAGTAAAATCTACAAGTCCATCAAGTTGAGCCATATGAAAATATGATGAATCTCTTGTTCCAAATGCATCTGGAGTCATGTTTTGCTGCTGACCTTCATCTATCTTTTTCAAGTATAATCTGTATTTCTGTAACCAAAACCAGAGAAAAACAAGTCGAACCGTCTCACCATCCAAGATTATATAAGCAAAGGAAGGGGCAAAATTCAAGATTAGTACCTGCAAATGGCTGGCTACGTTTTCCCTAGTGAGACCATCTATATTCATGAGATCAAGTATTTTTTTAGGAACAGCTTCTGTAATAGAGAGAGCCAGAGAAAATAAACACAAGGAGAAATGAAAAGAGGACTTCACACATAAAAGCATCAAAATAAATAGTTAGCGGAAACAAAGAGTAGACCATCACTCATAAGGAAAGGAGAAACTCACTGTCAAGGCCTAATTGCTGAACAGCATTGACAAACTTCTGGTGGAGCTCCTGTGACCAAACGACACGAGGCTTCTTCCGAGTACATGAATCCTCGCCGTCCTGTTCACTCCCCTCACCATCTTCCTCTTCTCTGTCACTGTCCTCTTCATCACCACTGTCATTGACTGTGTCTTTCCGTTTCTTGCTGACGCTTGGAACGAGATGGGATTCAGAAGGTGAGAGCAGTTGGCGAGAAGGGCCTATTTTTTTAGCGTAAGATTTAATGTTTTTCTTAACAACATGCTGCCAAATATTCCGAAGCTCCTTGAGGCTAACAGGCTTGACCAGATAATCACACGCGCCATGTATAATACCTTTCATAACACTGTCGTAGTCGCTATGAGCTGACAACACTGAGACAATAAAAAAAAGTTAGAAGAAGGCTAGAGTTGATTATGAAAACAAAGGGAGGGGACGTACTGATGACAGGAAGGTCCATTTCAAGACCAATTTCAAGCAACTTAAAACCATCCGTGTCTGGCATCTCTACATCGCTTATCACCAGATCAAACATGTTGCTGTTCTCTCTCAGCATTTCCAGAGCTTTCTTTGACTCCATTGTCTTTGTAACTGGCATATCAATCAAACATCACTGATCATGCATCCCCATTCCGAGACAGACAGGTAAAAAACAAAACAAACAAAAGCAAAGAATCAGTACCATGATACTTGCAACTAAGAAGCAACTCTTCGAGTTTCCGAAGGCAGGTTGGATTGTCATCCACAGCAAGGACCCTCATTCCTATCGGAAACTTGTCAGTCCTTCCATCTTCAGTGCTTCCCAACTCCATAGTGGATGCAATACGTCTGCAAGTCTCCTCTCTTCCGTTCCCAAAGGGAATAGTACATAGACTTTAATCTTATCTGTTTCTTCTTAAAACCTGCAGTTCTGACTAGGAGACCAAAGTCCTATACGCAAATGTAAGGAAAGGACGAGAGGCCAAAGAGAGTGAATGTGGTGCCGTTAATCCGGCCCTTAATTCTCAAAATAATCACAAATTTGCTTCTGTTTTTGGTCTTATTTCCATTAATGGGGACACGGAGAGTCACATGCTCCTCTAGTTTCCTTTTGTTTGTTGAATCTTCCCTTTTCTATACACAAAAGACAACTTTTCGTAAAGTGAATTTAAATGTCCCCATTTTCTTTCCTTCCTCACAAATACCTTATTCTCTTATAACGTTCAAACCCTGCATTTCTGCTTTCCTTATCTATTCATTTCCTATTTTCCATAGACGAATTTTTCTTTTTTTAGTCTCAAAGTAAATGCACCTAAAGACCAAAAAATCTGATTTGACATTATCTGTATTGGCTCAATTCCAAAAATGAGAATTCGACAATGCAATGGTCTGACCTGATCACATTCAGACATTCGAATCTGTTGACTTTTACTCCACATTCTTAGTCATACTTGTGATTACTCTGTTTTAGTTTCTTGATTATTTTATCTAAACTCACAGCCAATGTGAATATTGCGCTGTTCCACTCACAGATTGTTGCTGCAATCGATATTTCATGCTTTACTGATGTCTCTCCAACTATATCCATTGATCCAAGCACAACTAACAATATAGTCAAAAAAAGATTAGGGATATAAAAAAAAGGTTAAACACCAAATATAATCCTTCAATCTTCAGTTGTTGTTTTGATGAACAAGGCATTTTTTAAAGGTCCAGGGAAGGGAAAAATAAATAGAACTCAACGGGTAAAAAAGTGGTAGCCATCACACAGAGTTACATATTGATAAGAAACCATGAAAAGATAGAGAGTGTCATTGCGGCAGCCAGCAGAAGTGGGATGAAGGATCTGTGTTTCCGGGCAGCCTTGCTGTAGCAAGGCTCTGTCATAATCTGAATTATGCAGCTTCCGGTAGAAGGATCCGACTTGGTCACCGTTGGTATGTTTGGTAACTTACAGGCTGTTTGGAAACTGTTGCGTGACACTGAAGAATCTAGGGAGCTACCAACAATTGCTGGGTTCTTTATGTTTTTAATATCTTCCTTGTATGCAGAGAAATTGCTTTTAGGAAACAAGAGGGGCTTTAGTGGAGATGAAGTTGGTTGAAACAGATTTACGTTCTCAACTCTTGGTAACGGAGTATGGTGATATGTTCCAGATGGATTTGCTGAGTTGCTCGAGTTCTTCTGGTTATACCCCTGTTGGATGAAGCTGGAGGAGTTCATTCCTTGAAGATTTATCGATGGAGTTTGGGGAAGTCCATCAACTTGAGCCATGTTCAGCTTATAACCATTGGTTGACCGTTTCAAGCTTAGCCTGTACTTCTGCAACCAAAACCAGAGAAAAAAAAAACAAGTCGAACCATCTCATCATCAAGTCGAAGCAAGTCAAAATGTAAGAGAGAATGGGAAATGAGTACCTGCAGATGCCTGGCTACGTTATTCCTAGTGAGACCTTCGACATTCATGAGATCAAGTATTTTTTTAGGAAGAGCCCCTGTAATGGAGACCCAGAGAAAACAAACATTAGGATAAATGGAAAGAGGCACTCCACACATGGAAGCATCAAAAGAAATCGTTAGCATTTTACAAGAATGGAGACATCACACATAAGGAGAGGTGAAAAGAGGTTTATGGGGAAACTCACTGTCGAGGCCGCCCAATTGCTGAATGGCATCTAAAAACTTCTGGTGGAGCTCCTGTTTCCAAACAACACGCTTCATTCGAATACATGACTCCATACCATTGTGTTTATCCCCCTCATCATCTTCCTCTTTTCTGTCACTGTCATCTTCATTTTGTTTCTTGCCAACGCTTGGAACAAGATGATATTCGCTAATGTTCTTCTTACCAACATGACGCCATATATTTTGAAGCTCCTTGAGGCCAACAGGCTTGACGAGATAATCACAGGCGCCATGTATCATACCTTTATTAAGGTTATCGTAGTCGCTATGAGCTGACAACAGTACTGAGAAAATGAAATAAGTTAGAAGACTGCTATAGAGTTGACATGAAAGAAAAGGGAGGGGACTTACGAATGACAGGAAGGTCCATTGCAAGACCAATTTCAAGCAACTTAAAGCCATCTGTCTCCGGCATCTCCACCTTAGTTATCACCAGATCAAACATGTTGCTCTTCTCTCTCAACATTTCCAGAGCCTTCTTCGACTCCGTAGTCCTTGTCACTGGCATATCAATCAAACATCATTGCTCATGCATCCTTGTTCCGAAACAGATAGATCAAAACAAAAATAAACAGTACCATGATATTTGCAGCGAAGCAGCAACTCTTCCAGTGTCTGAAGGCAGGTTGGGTTGTCATCCACAGCAAGGACCCTCATTCCTACCGGAAACTGCTCAGTCCTTCCCACTTGAGTGCTTTTCAACTCCATTGCTGATGCAATGCGCCTGCAAAGTCTCCTTTTTGTTACCTTCTCGTCCCACAGGAAGTACTTGAATCTGATTTGTATATTCTGAAAACCTGCAGTTTTGGACTAGGAGTTCATGCCCAATATGTAAGGGAAAATCGAGAGGCTGGAAAAATAAGAATGATTAGGGTTTTAATTGAAATAACCTAACCTCGTTCAAAGAAATCTCAAATATAGAAAAACGTAATTTCGTTTTTGTGCGAATAATCCGGCACTTAATTCTCTTCATAATCACAGAATTCCCTTTTATTTTTGCACCTCTTTCCATTTATATGGAGACGTGGAGAAGTCACATGCTCCTCTTCAGTGCACCACCAAGCATCAAGTTAAGATATTATTATGCTTGGAGTCAAAGATTTATACTAGATATTAGATAACCATCGTATATGCAAAAAGAAAAGAGGAACAAGAACAAGATAAAAGTATAAAATCTTTTCATATGAAGTTGATCAAATCTGTAGTTAAGATGTCTAAAAGGGCAAGCCTCTGCAAAATTTGTGAAACAGAGAAGCCAAGAACCTCTCTTGTTTGTGAGAAAGGCTCAGATTAAGCGGTCTCTCTGAGGCGTTTTGCTCTTTTCTTTAACGACCACAAATACAAATTTAAATACTCATTTGGGACTGATTAATTGAGGTTAGGGATATCAAAAAGGCTAAAATTAATAATCCTTCATCTTCAGTTATTGTTTTTAAGGTCAGTTTTTCCCTGAAAACTGCGCTAATCACTTGGTTTGGGGAAGACAAATTAGAATTCAAGGGGTAAAAAGAGTTGCACGAGATCACACAGAGTTACAAATTGACAAGAAACCATCAAAGAATAGAGAGTGCCATGGCAGCAGCCATCAGTAGTGGGAAGAAGAACCTGTGTTCCCGGGAAGCTCCACCGTAGTAGGGCTCTATCATGATCGGAAATCTGCAGGTCCCAGTAGAAGGATCATTCTTGGTCACCTCTGATATGTTTGGAAACTTACAAGCTGTATCAAGCTGGTCGTTTATCTGATAATAACTGTTAAATGCATACGATATGTTTTCCTTCCCGTCCAAATTCCCACAGGACGTACCAACCCCGAGACTGGTGCAGTCCCCGAGGCTACACGCGTAGCTCACGGCTGGAGCCACCTGCGGATCGTCCAACCTCACATTTGGCTTCATCACACACCACTTCTTCTGTAGGTAGCGTACCCCTTTGGCCTGGATCAGAGCTCCTGTGTTGGTTGTCCCTAGGTTCAAGGCGTATTTTGGTAAGCCGTCAAATGTGAATATCCCCCAATGTCGCTCAAAGTATCCTGGCTGAACACTCTTGGCGTCCTCGTCTATCAGGCTGAACAGGTATGCATCGATGGGACCAGGCCTCCTCGGCGTCCCCTTCCCGCCTGAGATGTGAGCCATGAAGCCTTGGTTGAACTTCCTAGCGTAATCCACGTTGGCATTCCTGTCCCCATCAGTAGGCCACCCAATCTCCCCAATTATGATAGGCATGTTACCAAACCCATTCTTCTCCAGCGCATGCACTAAAGTGTCGTAATTTGCATCAAACATGTTGTAGTAGAAAGTCCCACCATCGCTGACAGGCTGTGAGTTGCCGTCAAAGAAGGCGTAGTCAACTGGGAAATTGGCGTCGTTGTAAAGACTGATGAAGGGATAGATGTTAACGGTGAAAGGGCCGCCATTTTCACTCAAGAACTTGACGATAGTGATCATGAGATCACGGATATTGGCTCTGAAGTCCCCTCCAGAAGGCAAAGAGGTGGAGCTGTCATAGACATCAGCGTTCAAGGGACAAGTGACCTTCACTTGGTTCTGAAGCCCAGCCTTCATAATTGCAATTTGGATGTTCCTCAGCGCAGGGAAAGTTGTCCTCAGATAGCTCCCGTTATAAGTCGACAAGAAAGGTTCATTGCCAACAGCCACATATCTGTGCAACAACCGAATCAGAGAATCAAATCAACACCTTATTTCGTAAGATTATGGTCTGATACAGTTAAGACATAAGATTTTTGTCTAGGAGAATCCAAACTCAAAGTCACAAATTTCCAATTCATAACTTGTATACAGTATAAAGATGGAACCCTAAAAAGGGAAAGTTGAATAAAGAAACCAAAAAAAAAGGACCTGATGTTAACGTTATCGGTGGAGATGTGAGTAGAGACATTTTTAGCAACCCATTTCTCAGCGGCTTTGAGGCTGGAGGCAAGAGTAGCGAGCATCTCATTGGGAATACCAACCATGACTTCGATTCCGGATTTGCCCAGAGCTCTGAGAGTGTCGTATTCGGCGTCAAAGAGCTTTACTTTCTGAATACCATTTTCTCTCAGCATCTTCACCACTATGTCCGGTGGAAGAGGGTGCGACGCCTGTGTGCCCCAGTTAGCTCCGATTGAACTTGCCCTCTGACAAAACAAAGCCACCGCCAAGAATAGCAACACCGAACCCCAACCCATCTCAGGCCCGCCGATCTGACCTTTTTTCTCACCAAAAAGCTATACAACACAACACACTGAGCTGTGTGAGTTGAGCTTGAGCTTAGAGCTTAGCTGTACTTACTTTCTCCTTCAGTCCAGTGGATTTAAAGCGACCACGCACGAGCGTGACCGCTGCTTTTGGCAACCCATAACGACAAGAAATGACACGTAAGCAGCGCGTCAAACGATGTCTCTGGTTTGGAGGTTGGTCTGGACCGTCTGGTGCTCATAAAGTCATTACAGATAATGTGGGCTTTTGTATTTCTGGCCCATATCTTGGATATATTCATTAGTTACTTTAATCTCCAGCTCCCATTGTTTTTTGTCACAACTGGCCGGCCCATTAGCCTAATTCCTACAAATTGTAGGGTCGGAGACTCGATCCCTGGTGTGATGGTGTCTGTCTTCTGTGAATTTGCCACTAGACCAAGATCACTTCACCTCCAGCTCCTATTGTGAAAAGTGAAAACAACACATTACAAAACACATCAATTCTCATATAGTAGTACAATTATATATTTTTTTTTCATGAAATACTTAACTTGGGAGATTTGAAATAACCTGTGATACGGAGACTTTTAGGTTTTTTATTTTATTTTACCAACTTTGATAATACTTGATCCTTCATTTTTTGTAGATACACATTTCATTAAAAACTCACTAAACTAATGTTTATAAATATATTCAGTGTTCAAAGAAATGTTAGACGTTGCTAAGGGAATGAAATGTTTAGAACATGTTTATTGGTTGGTCGGTTTGTATAATACTTGCGTTTGAAAAAGTTTTTTTAGAAGTCGACTGAAAAGCTATTCGTCTGAAGCTGCCTATAGTTTTGCAATGGTTGGAGATTCCAATGGCAACATTACACTAACTCAATCCTCCAATGATTTAAAGTGAAGAAGATGCTCACAATTAATTTCGATTCTTGACTTCTATCTTTTCCTGATTAACCAAGAGTTGGAAAATAGTTTAATTTTAGTTAATTTCTCTTTCGATTATATTTTGACTTAATTAATACTTTTTGTTTGTTATAAAAAAAAAGTTAACACTGGTTAATAATACTCCTTTTTAATATTTTGGGAGCTAATCGAAGGAGAAAGCAAAAATCTGTGGACAAGACAGCAAAAATAGAGTGGGCAGTGTAGGAATTTTTGCGGGAGGAAAGAGCAAAACCCTACTACGATTTACCGTTTACTAGGAGAAGACGATGCATAGATTCGGGGCTGGGCACAGATCCGTTTCCAAGCTCGTTTTCACCATTTGTGTTGCTATCCTGGTACGATTCATTCCTTCGATCCGTCCTAAGATGAGTATTTGATCAAAAACTAATTTGGAAATTGATGTTATCTGCTAATGCTTTCGTTTTCAAAATTTACCTCTCCCTTTCTCAATTGAGTTTGCGTAATTTGTTCGATTGATTTCGTGGTTAGTTCATACCATCTATATCATATGGAGCTTCACCTGGCAAACGCAGTACGGCCAAGTCTTCTGTGTTTTCCTTGTTCAATCTTAGGGACAAAAGCAGATTTTGGAGCGAGTCTGTCTTTCGTACCGGTATGTGTTCTGTCTGCAGGCCTCTCTTTTGCTTTTGGATTTCCTATGCGTTCTTCTCCATCACAGTTTTGCATGCTGTTATCAGATTTTGATGATCTGGAGTCTTCGGTTCACTCGAATTCCGGTGTGCTGAATTACACTAAGTCTGGTAATTTGCCTTTTCGTGTTCAATTCAGTTCCTGTGAAATGCTAATGGACATGCTAGCTCAATTAGCAACACTTGGTTCCAACTTGAATTGCATCTTTTCAGGAAATGTTGCGAGGTACTTAGAGCTTATGGAAGTCGATTCTGTCTATCTCCCTGTGCCAGTTAATTTTATTTTCATAGGGTTTGAAGGAAAAGGAAACCAAGGTGAATTAATTTATGCTTATCTTGCTTTCTCCGAATTGGAGCCATCGCTTGATTTTCTCTTCTGTCCATAATTTTTTTCCACATATTTTCCAGAGTTCAAACTCCATCCTGAGGAACTTGAGCGCTGGTTCAATAAATTTGATCACGTGTTTGAACATACACGAGTTCCACAAATCAAAGAAGTTCTCAATCCCTTTTACAAGATTAACATTGAAAAGGAGGTGAAACACCATCTTCCTATCATCAGTCGCGTGAACTACAAGTACAGTCATTTTTTACTTGTCTCCTCGTGGTTCATTTGCATTTGTGGTGTTGGTTTTACGTAGACACTAATGGGGCATTTATTTCCTTTTGTCAGCTTCTCTGTTCATGCTATACAAATGGGAGAAAAGGTGACATCAGTAATTGAACGCGCCATCAATGTTTTAGCACGTAAAGATGACGTGTCTACCAATAGGTAATATATTTCAAAAGGTTTCTTGTTTCAGACTATGTCGTATGGAAGTCCGTTACTGGTAATTTTTTATGCAGAGAGATCTGAGCTGCAGACTACTTGGTTTGCAACATTTTTCTAAGTGGTGGTCCTGATTCTCATTTTCTGAGTCATTTTTATATTATACTCTCTCGTTTTATGGTAACAGGGATGAGGAAAGTGCTCTATGGCAAGTGGATGTTGAGATGATGGAGTTCATTTTCACTAGCCTTGTCGAATATTTTCATCTCGAGGATGCATACAATCTATTTATTTTGAATCCCAAACATGATATTAAAAAAGCCAGATATGGATACCGGTGAGGACCTGCTGTTTATATTATCATATTATTACATAACTGATGAAGAACATACTAGACTTATAAATGGATTTTTCAGGAGAGGGTTTTCAGACTCAGAGATATCTTATCTAAAAGAGGTAGGTCTAGGTCCCTTGATTCTTTTCACAAAAAAGGAAGAATGTCGTTTAAAGTGATCCCTTGTTTTTTTTTTGCTGTTAAGTGCTTGTAGGTCAATGCCAAGTTTATATCACTCTTTTTATTTTTCGCAGAACAAGGACAACTTAAAAAAGCTTCTGCAGTCTGGGAAGCCGTCAGAGAATATTTTAGGTACAGAAAGGCAATAACAATGACATTTCTCCATTGATGATGTACATTCCACTTTTCTTATTTACAACCTGCTGTGGGTATATTGTAGCATTTGATATGGTGAGGAAGCCATTATACGAAAGACATCCAATGCTGAAATTTTCCTGGACAAATGCAGAGGAGACTGATACGGTTAGTTATATTAGCTGCACCCTTATGCTCTAGTTTTATTATTCCATTGATTAGCCTTAATGTTTGTAAGATATGGCAGATGTTTATTCTGGCTATGTGTTTAGTCCTGTGGGATTGTTGCAATGACTTTACTCACATTGGTGTTTCGTTATGTCTTACAGTGTTGGCTATTTTGTTTTACTGTGTTGATTGTTGTCGTGCTTTCAGGCCGAGTGGTACAATGCATGCCAGGAAGCTCTTAATAAGTTGGAACAGCTATCTCAAGGTAAAGATACAGCCGAACTCATTCAGAGTAAGGTTTTGCAGGTACCAATCTTCTTTTATTTTGGCCTAATACTTTCTTGTCCCAGAATCTTTTTATATTCTAAATAGATGTCCTTACATGTGCTTAACTCTGAATCTTTCTCAATGGAAATTTCAAGTTGCTTAAAGGGAAAAATGAAGATATGAAGGTGTTTCTAGAAAAGGATTTAAGAGCTGGAGACTTTAGCAATCTTAACGCAGAATGTCTGACTGATATCTGGATCGGAAAGGGCAGGTTGCTTTTCTGAAGCTCTCAATGCATGTGTGTACATGTATTTAACCTTGTCATTCTGGCTTAGAGCGCCTCTTATGCATGTCAATAAATTTTCAAAGCTGTATGTCTCATGATTTTGTCAGCGTTTCTTCTCAGGTGGGCATTCATCGATTTAACTGCTGGCCCTTTTTCATGGGGACCTTCTGTTGGTGGGGAAGGAGTGCGAACCGAACTTAGTTTGCCAAATGTGGGAAAGACTATTGGTGCAGTTGCAGGTAATATTCAGAATAAATCTTCTGCATAACTGCTCCTAAGTTGTAAACCTTCTGGCTATTTACCTTAGATTAAAATGTCCTATGTGGAGTACAATTCTCGTAATCTGTGATCACGTCTCTGTTATTTTTTTAGCCTTTTTTCATTTCCCCAAAACTTTTCCTGAATTTCTGTTAATCTTTTGTCCATGATTTTATTTCCTGCTAGAAATATCTGAAGATGAAGCAGAAGACAAACTGCAATCTGCAATTCAGGATAAATTTTCTGTGTTTGGAGAGGTGAGTTTTAATTGGTGAAATAAGAAGCCATTCAGTTCATCAAAAGGAGCTTTATCTTGGTACCTGAATTATTTGGGCACTGTTGTACTCCAGTACTAACAAAAATAGGACTAACAAATAATTTGAACAACCAAATTTCTGGTAGGAAACATTAAATTACCTCTGTGGTGGGGAACTACAGTGGGAAGACTTACCATAAATAATGATAAGATCAAAGAGGAAAACTTAAAATAAGGTATTGAGAAAAGAAGAGTAAGGGAGAATTTGAGTGTAGGACTCATGGGTTCTAGAAATTAAGGAATCTTCTCAGACATAGCTCCACGAATACTAGTTTCTCTGTGTTTTGTTGCATATCCTATAAAGGTGAACATATCACTTGTTAAGAAAGGATCTGGATCCTTAGAGCTTTTTCCTTGAGGCTGACGCCTGTGTGTTCAGGTCTACAGTATACAATGTCTCTGAGTTATGTTTTCATTTGCCTTGTTTGAAATGCTTTTGGACAAGACTTCTCAGTATTGCTTTTATTGTCTCAGAATGACCATCAGGCTGTTGACATTCTTCTAGCGGAGATTGATGTATATGAACTATTTGCTTTCAAGCACTGCAAGGGAAGGAAAGTGAAGCTTGCTCTTTGTGAAGGTGCTTCCTTAACGCTGCTTATTTTCATATACCCTCTTCGTATATTCTTTTCCTTGGTTTCAAAGAAGGATCCCGCACAGCTCCCACATCAATTTCTTGAGTAACTGTTTTGATATTTTGTGTGCCTTTTCCTCATTTTGTCTTCACTTTATGTGTCCAAGAACTTGATGAAAGAATGCGGGATTTGAAAACTGAGCTCCAGTCATTTGACGGAGAGGAATATGATGAGACTCACAAGAGAAAAGCCATGGATGCACTAAAACGAATGGAGAGCTGGAATTTGTTTAGCGACGAACATGAGGTATTTTCTTGGTCTCACGCCAGGCTTTTTGTCTCCTGCTATCATCTCCCTTGCTGGTTTGATAATTCTTTCAGTAAGGGGATTGGAATCATAATGCTTCAGTTTTATATAAGAAAATGTGACACATTGCATCGTGATGTCGATTGCACAGGAGTTCCAAAATTACACAGTTGCACGTGATACTTTCCTTGCACATTTAGGTGCTACTCTCTGGGGATCCATGAGACATATAATATCACCCTCAGTTGCCGATGGTGCATTTCATCATTATGAGAAGATCTCGTTTCAGCTTGTCTTCATCACCCAAGAGGTATGTTCATGTCGAATGGTCTAAAGGATTTCCCATCAGGTCAATCATATTTTAGTGAAAAACTTTGATTAATCTTATAATCCAAAGTCACAAGGATAAAGACATGTCATGGGATGAATGAAACGGAATACATTTTGTCCTTTTCTTTTGAAAGGTTATGTAATATATGGTTGAGAATGAAATACTATTGCTGCCAACCATATTTACTTCATCCTACCAATAACATTGCTTGCAGTTTTTCAATCTAGTTTCTATAAATGCTGAAAAGAGGTTGACACTCGGTAATTTTATTGATGTAGAAAGTTCGACAAATCAAACAGCTGCCAGTGGATCTCAAAGCCGTGATGGATGGGCTTTCTTCGCTGTTGTTACCTTCTCAGAAGCCTATGTTCAGCCAGCATATGTATGCACTGAAAGGCTTGATCTTTCTGACCCTCTTTGATAAAAATTACCTCAAACTGTGGTTAGATCTTAAAATTAGTAGATTGTCTTGTCCCTAAAAAGAGAAAAACATATTTATTATTCTTAGGTGATTTTCCCCCCTCTGATTTCTGTATACAACTTCGAGCTATATTGAAGTGTCAATAACAATTGTGATAGGTTAACACTCTCTGAGGATCCTGCATTGGCTATGGCTTTTTCAGTAGCCCGAAGGGCAGCAGCTGTCCCACTTTTGCTTGTCAATGGAACTTACCGGAAGACTGTTCGTTCATATCTTGATTCATCAATCCTCCAGTACCAATTACAGAGGCTGAACGATCACACTTCCCTTAAAGGTCAGCTAACAACAGAAATTTTTCGCTCTGTTAAGTAGTTATAATAAAAAGGTTGTTACCATTAATCCATTTTGTTGTGGCACCTTTGTAGTCATGAAATAAGCCTTTCCTTGATGCTAAACTAGAAATTATTTGCTACCAGTTTGAAGAGATTTGATGTTCCATTTCTCTGTCTAAATTTATATATTGATGTAGACACTACGGATCACAAATCTATTTAGATGAATAACGTTGAGAATTTTGAGGACTGTTCTCCGTTTTGCATATGTACTTCAAGTTCTCGTCGTTGGGTAGTACGCTGTAGTAAGAAAACTGCAGAAGATCTGAGCTACTGTATTATTTATTGTCCTGAAGTTATGATATGTATTTACTGCTGTGTTCGTTTAGACTTGATCCATTTGGGTGATTGCTCTCTTCGTACTGCTCAGTCAATTGCATCCTAAGCAAATTTTGTCAAGTTAATTGCTAGTGGATCTCATGCATTGGTTGATATTGGCATTGACACTGTGGGTTATCCTTGTATATGATCCAGGAGGTCATGCCCACAGCAGGTCTACTCTTGAAATTCCTATCTTTTGGCTCATCAATGGGGATCCACTGCTGATTGACAAGCATTATCAAGCAAAGGCGCTTTCAAATATGGTTGTAGTTGTTCAGTCGGAGGCATCTTCATGGGAGAGCCATTTGCAATGCAACGGGCGATCACTTTTATGGGATCTAAGGTTAGAACACATACATGTTAGCAGTTAATAAACAGAGTTTTAATGATACGCCTAGTTAAATTTTGCACGTCATGACTGAGTTAGAGTAGATAAGTTTTATCTAATTCCTTCCTCTTTAAAACATAGGAGCCCGGTGAAAGCGGCCATGGCTTCTGTTGCTGAACATCTAGCCGGATTGCTTCCTCTTCATCTTGTCTACAGTGTAGCTCATGAAAGTGCAATTGAGGTATAGAGATATGCTTACGGATCTAAATAGCATTGCTTTGTAGTTTTATGAATATATTTCTGTTGCTGGTAACTACTGCAATCTTGTGAACCCAGCACATACACTGATTATAGTCTCCAGATCAAAGGAGCTGATGATCCGTCTTAGCATCTTTTAAAATTTTTGTTTACAGGACTGGACATGGTCAGTGGGTTGCAATCCGTTTTCCATCACTTCTCAAGGTTGGCACCTTTCACAGTTTCAATCTGACACAATTGCCCGGAGCTATATTATTACGGCGGTTGAAGAATCAATACAAGCAGTCAATTCAGGGATTCATCTTCTGCGGTTGGAGCGAACGAGTATCCTTGCGATATTTTTTATCTCTGATTTTCCTGCATAACAGTAGAGGTTTTGAATTTGAACTATGAAGAGGTTTATTACCTGCTCGTCTTTATTTGCTAGTGTTAATATCCTTGACTCAAACAAGATGAAAAAACGTTTAAGCTCTTCCAATCGAGGGAGCGTGAGCTGATGAACAAGTACAAGTACGTGGTTAGCCTGTGGAGACGGGTGAGTACACATCTATTTATTTAGTTTGGTTTCTTCGATTATGAAGCCTTTTTGTTACTGGGAGGCTTCAAATGATTTTTATACCATACGATTAACAGCTTTCAAATGTTGCGGGGGAAACACGTTACGGAGATGCCATGAGATTTCTGTACACCTTGGAGGAAGCCACGAGCTCGTAAGTAGACCTTTTGCATTTGCTACAGTTTTAGAAGAAATGATTTGCTAATGAAAATCATGCTTACATTTGATCAGATTCGTAAGAGAAGTGAATGCAACAGTGGGGGTTTTGCACCCAATTCACTGCACAAAAGATAGGAAGGTGAAAGTGGAAATGGACATGACCACAGTTCCCGCCTTTATCATAGTTCTGATTCTTCTTTACGCTGTCTTAAAGCCAAGAGCTCCTAAGCCAAAAATCAACTGATGTCAAAAAAATATAACAAAGAGTTCCATACAACTTTTTTTGTCCCTTTCCGAAACAGTAAAGTTCATCACTCTTTTGTATCCCAGAGCAAGAATGTTGTAATCTGAATCCGATCCGTTACTGCAAATTGCAAACTGTAGAAACTTAGCAAATTTCGTACTTGAAGAAGAGATATGGACATTAATCAGACAAGAATGAAAGAACCTGTGTTGGGTCACCAGTGGGGGCCCTTTAAAGACAGCATCTTAAGTCAATCTTGGAGTATAACACAAACAAAGACCGAAAGAAAATAATAGAAAATTGGGATCTGAGGCTCGAAACTTCCGGAGACATCGGAGGAACCCTAGATTAAATGAGAAGAGGATAGTGTGAGGGGGGAGTAAAATCATGGAGAGAGAGGAGGAGAAGAAGAAAGAGGGCTCATCGTATAGGTATTGGGTGAGAGAAGCCACAGCAGATGCAGCTCCTCCTCCTCTGCCCCAGAAGCTCAACAACAACGATGTCGCTCTCAATGCTGCTACTGCGTCCCTTGGCTCTCTCTGGAATCGGGTTTGCTTTTTTTCGTTTTCATCTGTGAAACTCGTTACCAAGTTAATCTTCGCAGTCTGTGACTCTTGTCTCTTGTTTTCATAGGCTGGCACTTGGGAGGAAAAAAGTCTCACCAAATGGGCCACTGACCGATTAAAGGTTTCTACTTTCTCTTCTCTAATTCTGTTTTTTCTGTTTGGCCTTTCTCTTGCAAGTTTTAAATATCTTTGGGTACTTGCTCGTAGGAGCTGCTGGGATCAGTGGATTCGTTGCAATTCTCTTCTGGAAAAGCTGAGATTATAGATGTTAGCAGATGCGTTGGAGATGTGAGTGTTTCTCTTCTTTCATAATTGTAGTTCTCTATATTTGTTCTCGATTGATGATCCTTTTTTCCTCTGCTTCGCTAGGCTTTCTTAGTCACTGTTCGGAACAAGAAAAGAGTTGGCTATACTTACGAGCTTTCCCTTAAAGTCGAGGGTGCGTCTATCCACTGCTTCACCATTTTTTCCTCTTGCAAAAAATCTGATATTTATGGCCAAAGTCTTTTACTTTATTTGTATAAATGAAGATACACCTTTTTCCTCCGTTCTCATGAAATCTAGTCTTTTAGATTAGGATGTAGTGCATTTTGAGTTTTATCGTTTGATAATATTGTATCTCTATGGCAACTTATTTGTATACGTGATTTTCTCAGGAGAGTGGTCATTTGAAGAGAACATGAAGAAGGTGAAGGGGAGCCTCGACATTCCCGAGTTTTCATTCGGCGAGCTTGATGATCTTGAGGTAAACTTTTTTCCACTTTACTAAGGAAAATCTTGAGAAGATTTTTCTGTTTGTAGTTTAGACACAGATGCACAGAGACTTTGATTTGATAAGGGAAAGATGTTAGAATATCTGGATGATGATAGCTTGTGGAATGAGCAGGTGGATGTGAAGCTCAGCGAAGACAAGGAGCTTTCTCAGCAGCTGAAGCAGCAGATTAGGTTGGATATGAAGCAGTTCTTGGAGCCTATACGCCTGAAACTTAGCCAGTTCGAGCAGGAACTCAAAGATAGATAGGGATTGGTTCCTTGTATTTCTTTCAATTCAGCCATTTTCAGTTAGTATCCAGAACTTGGTAAAACATTGCATCTTACGATTCTCTGTATTCACGCTTGTTGACTGTCATAATCAATTCATCACTCGGCTTTTATCTAATGAGAACATGCTTATATAGAAGTGTACTCATCACTCAGCTTTTATCTAATGAGAACATGCTTATATAGAAGTGTACGTAATAAACATAAAACTAAAAAAAACATTGTATTGTATCAAGCATAAAAACAGTTTGACGACCCTCTGATCGTATTACAATCAAACTTATTCTTCACTGTTTTTCTTTCTTCTGGGCTCACTTAATGCCTTCTTAGCCTTTGCCCACTCTTTCAAAGAAGCTGAGCTTCTCATAAAAGTGCAAGTCTCTCCCGACCCAATCTTTCTCTTAATAGTCTTCCTCGCACCCAATCTACCTCCTGCACTCAAATTCTTACCATTCAGACGCTGCCGATTCTCATCTAAGCTTCTCACAGGGGTACTATTATCCACAGAGACTCCCGCAGCCACAAAACCACCACTGCTACACGGGTAATCTGTTTGTTTCATTGCACTTGCACTCTGGTAAGAGCTGGGGTACTGGCCTTCTCCATTGTTGATCACTCTAGCTGTTTCGTCCTTACCAGAATTTAAATCTGGGAAGAGTTGAGTTATACTGAATGAAGAAGTATTTTTGTCGCTAACCAGCTGAGTCCATGAAGCCTTCTGAAGCCATGACGAACCTCCTGTTGACTTGTTACCAGCTTTCAGCGCTCCTTTCCCTGCCTCTTCTTCATCTACAACATTTTCCTTCAATACTAAGCTTTCCTTTTCCACATTCAAAACCTCTGCTACATTCTCATGCTTATCCATATTCAATTTGTCATTCTCACTACCGCCCTCGGTGTTTGCAACAAATTCCATGGGTTCAGCTTCTACACTTGTGTCACTAACAGTATCTGCAAGTGATTCTGAGTCGTCTGAACCTACAACATCACTAGCTGTGTCATCTGCCATAGAGTCACTAGCTGTGTCATCTTCCACAGCATCACTATCATCCCTCTCTCTGTCATCTGCCACAGCATCACTATCATCTGCCATAGCGTCAGTATCATCCCTCTCTATGTCATCTGCCACAGAGTCACTAGCTGTATCATCTGCCACAGAGTCACTAGCTGTGTCATCTGCCATTGAGTCACTAGCTGTGTCATCTTCCACAGCATCACTATCATCTGCCATAGCGTCAGTATCATCCCTCTCTCTGTCATCTGACACAGGTAAATCCCCTGCCATGATTGTCGAAGTTATGCGCTTACTTTTCGTCTTCTCCTTTGAATTTTCCCGGCTAGGAAACCTGGCAAGATCAGTGTTGCATGGTGCAGGTTGTACTGATTTACTAGAGCCAACACCTGGCAAGAAACTGGATACACTAAAATCACTGCTGTTCCCATTGGCCGTAAGTGCTTTCCAGGAAGACTTTTGGGACCAGGAAATATTGTCGATCGATTTCTTGACACCTGTTGTTCTACTCGGTTCATCGGATGATTTATCCGGCTCCACTTCAGAATGCTTCTTCTTTTCACGTATGGCCTGTGAAGATTCCTGTCTACCACTTCCCTCTAGGCTGATTGTTTGCCTTTTTTTGCTTGGATGAATGTGGTTCTCTGTTGTTTCCTTGAGAATTGATTTCTGAGTTACAACCAAAGAAAGAGCCAGATCAGGAATAAGGTAGATGACTCATTATTGGGTTAAGGAAAACAGAAAAATATTAGCTTCACGTACCCGTTTTCTTGACAACATATCAAACTCTGAGTTCCCCATATCGTTCCCACTAGATACCACATTGATGATGAGGTTATCTTGGTCTGCTTCAACCTCACTATCCTCTTCGGGGACCGGCTCACTAATTGGAATGTTGTTTTTCTGAAAGAGCTTATTCATCACCGAGTTCATAACATTCACCTCGTCTTCATTTACTCCCACATTAAGCGCTTCCAGATCATGAACATGTGTTTCCCGAGGAGTGAGAGAGTTAGAGTGCTCTTCACAATCACAAAAGGTCCTGGGAAGAGACGGCACTGGAACACGCTGGAAGCTATACTTATGTTTGCCAGTTCCACTGAGTGGCATAGCTTTCACCTGCACCACACGAACGTAAGCTCTCAACCCTAATCTACTACTAAATCATGTTAATGTGACAATATCGAAGAAGCTTTGGTACCTTTCTGAGTCTGGGAAAGAAGATGTTAAGGTGAGTGGAAGGTGTTGAATCGGAGGGAGCTTTTATGGTTTTATCAGAAGCAGAAGATTCCTCTTCCCATTCTCGCTTCAATCGAGCTAGATAATGCTCTTTTGCTTTCTCCAATCGCAGCTTTCCTCCTTTCCAGACACATCCATTATACTGCCAAAATCGAATTAAGTTCAATGAAAAGAGAACAGAGTAATGGAAGAAAGAGGGAGGTCGAATCAGCTCACCGTGTTGAAGAGCTTGGTGAGGGAATTGCTGGAGGAGGGAGAGAAATCGATGTAGGCGAAGGAACGTCCTTTGGTCCTGACGAATTCGACAGCATCGACGGAACCCATCGGAGAGAAGATCTTGAGAAGATCATCTTTCCCAACGCTTTCTCCCAATCCTCCGACGTGAAGCCTAACGCCGCCGCCGCCGCCACTTTCCGCCATTCTTCTCTGCTGCTTCAGTAACAGTTTCAGTTTCCCCTCGTCTCCCTCACTTTGACATCTTAATTAATAAGGCCCATTAGTAAAGTATTGATGGGCTTTTAGCGGGAAAATAAGAGGGCCTGGTAAGGTTTATTGGGGTCCCTTCCCTTAAATTTCTTGAGCATTATTTTGAAAGAGACGGTGATAGAGGAAACAAATTGTCGATTCGTCGTCTGCGAAAGTATCTGGGAGAGAAGATAGTCCTTCTCTTAAACGTGTTCGTCTTCCGTCTAATCAAATGGCGCATATGTACTTATTACACTCGTAAGTTTACTGGGTTTTAATTTTTTGTACTTTGTTACATGATTTTACCGAGATTAAGAAAGAGTGTGTTCGTTCATATGAATTATTGTACTGGAAATTGATGGGAGGGGGTGTAATAAATGCGTTGATGATGAAGAAATTAGTGAAGGATGAGGGAATGATGAACAAGAGTGCACGTATTTTAGGAGAAACAGAGTGTGTGGTCCTTTATTAGGGGAAAAAAATTGGGTCCATGTGAGTTTGATTAGTGATAGCGATAGCTATCCTCCCAGGCTTCCGCATCGCTCATTTGCAGCCTCAGAAACATGATTGTCTCTAAAAAAGCCATATAGCTCAAATAATATAACTTGGTTTTTGTGTTCAGTACAGTTGTATTTTTTAATTGGTTTATCTAAGTTTTTCTCATCGTCTTTGCTCCTTTTAAAGCCTTGTACTATATATCCATGAGTTGCAGCTGATAAAGCTACTCTGGTAATCTTTTCAAAATTAGTTTCATCAACTTTACCTTCTTTAACGTGTTTTCTTGAACACTTTTAATTGCATTTATTGCTTGTTTCCTGGACCTGCAGGTGTGTCTGCCTCATCTATCTATCTAACTTTAATTAAACTTGTCTCTCTGGTGTCTGGTTTTCATTTGCAGCCTATTCATTACTCTGTTTCGCCAAAAGAAAGAGAATAAAGAAATATTATGGAGAGGCCAAGAGCCCCTCCATCTCCCTTGAATGATACGGAGCCATTAAGTGAACGTAGGTCTCTTGAGATATTTAACCCCTCGAGTGGAAAAGAGACGCATGGATCATCTTCTTCATCAAAGCCGCCTCTCGATGGCAACAGCAAGGCCAGCAGTAGTAAGTGGTTGGAATTTCAAGATTCCGCAAAGATAGTGGAAAGAACTGCTGAATGGGGATTATCAGCTGTTAAGCCGGACTCCGGAGAAGATGGCATTAGTTTCAAGGTGTCCAGTGAAGTGGAACGAAGCAAGACTATGTCTAGGAGGTCATCCGAAGAATCAACATCTTCTGAATCAGGGGCCTTCCCAAGGGTATCCCAGGAGCTCAAAACCGCTTTATCCACGTTGCAGCAGACCTTTGTTGTCTCTGACGCCACACAGCCACACTGTCCCATAGTGTATGCCAGCAGTGGATTCTTCACCATGACCGGTTATTCCTCCAAGGAAATTGTTGGAAGAAATTGGTACGGCTCCTCTCACATCTTTTTCTAGCATAATATTGCTTTTGAAACCCATGCCAACTTATTCTAAAAAGGTCTTAATCTTTGTGGGTAAAACGCCAGCCGGTTTCTACAAGGGCCTGACACTGACAAAAATGAGGTTGCCAAAATCAGAGATTGTGTCAAGAATGGAAAGAGTTACTGTGGAAGGCTTTTAAACTACAAAAAGGATGGAACTCCCTTCTGGAATCTTCTCACAGTCACTCCTATCAAGGACGACCAGGGCAACACCATTAAGTTCATTGGGTACCTCCCTTTAGTACCTCCCTGCTTTTTCCTAATTAATCGATGTCTCCTCTATCAATCATTTTCACACTTCCATCTGCAGGATGCAGGTCGAAGTCAGCAAATACACAGAAGGTGTAAACGATAAAGAATTGAGGCCTAATGGACTCTCCAAATCCCTGATTCGATATGATGGTTTCTGCTTCCTTGCATCTCTCCAATTTAACAGTTTCTTTTGGTGATAATAACAATGATATAGTTTAGCTAATGGTCTTGATGATGGTATCAGCTCGCCAGAAGGAGAAAGCTTTGGATTCCATCACAGAGGTCGTGCAGACAATAAGACATCGCAAGTCTCAAGTGCGGGATTCCGTGAGTAATGATACTCCTGGTAGACAAACTATGCAATCAGATGAGGCTTCGAAGTCAGTCAGAACCCCTGCACGTGTTTCAACGGGGTCAGTCTTTTTCACCACCAGATCCATCATAGTCTCCATATACATAAAATACTAGGCATGTCTCGTGCTCACAAAAGTGTGATATACTAAAGTTTTCGGAAAAACAACTTGTTTATTATTACTGCCAAATAGTGTTAAAATATACAACACAATCTCAATCCTAAAAGGAACAAGGATAGAGGATGTACTTCAAGTTGTTTTAACCTGTACTTTAGTTTAATTCCAAGATTAACTCATAGATAGTGTCCTAGTCCAATGTAAAATTCCAATAAGAAGTTGCAATGCTTCTGTGTCTTATTTTTTGTATACTCTTGTAACCTTGTGATGGGCCTTGGAATGTATGTTTTGACATGGATTGGGTAGATAATTGTGAAGCTGTACATATATACCCTGAGTGATTTGTGATCAAGCCTCGTGCAATGTGCAGGTCAAAGCTCAAATCGTCTAGCTCGAATGAACATGAAGATGTTCCAAATGTGGAACCTGAAGAATTGATGTTGAGCACAGAAGTAATAGAGCAGAGGGACAGTTGGGACCGTTTAGAAAGAGAAAGGGATATACGCCAAGGAATTGATCTAGCTACCACTCTTGAGCGCATAGAGAAGAATTTCGTCATCAGTGATCCTCGTCTTCCTGATAATCCCATTGTATGTTCTTTTCAGTCAAAAAATTGAGATGCATGGTCTTTTCTCAAAACTATACTTAAGTCTGCTACCATATTGGTATGTACATGTTTGTAAGCATAAAACCTTGAAATGATAGTTTAAATTGTTTTCTTTGCAGATCTTTGCATCAGACAGCTTTCTTGAATTGACAGAGTATACACGCGAGGAAATTTTGGGGAGAAATTGTCGGTATGTGAATATTCTTCTTTTTGTTTTGTTAAAATTCATTATGCCTGTTAATTATGCAGTCTTCTCCGGCTGTGTTTTTGTTTTTTCGTGATATGGATATGTGCAAAGTGGTTGGCTTCAGGTTTCTTCAGGGGCCAGAGACAGATCAAGCGACTGTCCAGAAGATCAGAGACGCAATTAGAGATCAAAGGGAGATAACTGTGCAGTTGATAAACTATACTAAAAGCGGTAGTTATCTGATGCTGAATATTTTCATACGTCATATTAAAAAATTTCAATGGGGATGTTTCATCAAAACTCGAAACCGTTGCAGGAAAGAAATTCTGGAACTTATTCCACTTGCAACCTATGCGTGATCAAAAGGTCGCCATGAGATTATTGTTATATATAAATACAGATCCTTGAAGAAAACCGTGCATTGTTGCTGAATTCATGACTTTTTTCATCATCAGGGAGAGCTTCAATACTTCATCGGTGTGCAGCTTGATGGAAGTGATCATGTGGAGCCCCTCCAAAATCGTTTGTCTGAGAGAGCAGAGTTGCAGAGTTCTAAGCTGGTACGTGGTTCATCTCCTAATGCGTTTTTTTGAAAATCTATTTTCTCTCAAAGGCAACTCACATTGGTTATAATTCAGGTAAAAGCTACAGCAACAAATGTAGATGAAGCTGTCAGAGAACTTCCAGATGCTAATACGGTAAGGCATATAAATTCATAATTACTTAACAAAGATGTAAAAGTATAAATGCGATTGGTATGCAATGTATTTTAGCGGCCCGAAGACCTGTGGGCTGCACACTCGAGGCCTGTCTATCCCCTGCCTCATAGTAAGGAGAGTACGTCTTGGAAAGCAATACAAAAGGCATGCATCAAACCACATTACTTATTACTTGGTATCTCAGTTATTATGTTCTTATGACGTTAGTTTCATTTGTAGATCCAAGCGAGTGGAGAAACAGTGGGACTACACCACTTCAAACCAATAAAACCGCTGGGCTCTGGTGATACTGGCAGGTACCCCATTGCATTGTGTCCATAACAGTAAACTTGATGTTCAAACTATCCTTAAATCTCCTTTTACTTAGTATAGACTTACTGATTGATTTTTTGTTTTTTGGTTGTAAAAATAGTGTCCATTTGGTTGAGCTGAAGGGCACGGGTGAATTGTATGCGATGAAAGCAATGGAGAAAACAATGATGTTGAATCGTAACAAGGTATATGATGGAGAAAGAGTTTCCTTTAGAGAGGGAAAGCTGGAAATTGCAACATTTATATTATTTCTCTCATTGACGACATGCAGCATTATGCAGGCTCACCGAGCATGCATCGAAAGGGAAATCATTTCCCTTCTGGATCATCCTTTCCTTCCTACTCTCTATGCTTCCTTCCAGGTAGATGTGTTTTCTCTTTGTTTGCATCATATCAGTTCTTGCGTCTCATTGCTGAAGTGTTTATTTTTTCTCTCCGCAGACATCTACGCACGTCTGTTTGATTACAGACTTCTGCCCAGGTGGAGAGTTGTTTGCACTGCTTGACAGACAACCTATGAAATTTTTAACAGAGGACTCTGCAAGGTACCCTATTTTCCTTGAGCTAAACATATACTGCGTAGCCCAAGATCTCCTGGTGATGTATTAACTAAATAGGGGCACTATGTTAACAAGGAAACATATCATCTTTTATCAATCATTTAGTTAGCAGTTACTTGGATAACTGATGAAGGCGATAAATCTCTGTCATCAGGTTCTATGCAGCAGAGGTCGTTATCGGCTTAGAATATCTTCACTGCTTAGGTAAATAAACGGTGGAAAAGATATCTTGTTTTTGGTGAATCCTTGTGTCTGTAGATCTAAACATTTATTTAAGTAGTCTCTTCCTCCTTCAATAATATTAGTTGTTGTTTCAATTGAATATTCTATATATGTTCCATAAATAGGAATAGTATACCGAGACCTGAAGCCTGAAAATATACTGCTCAAGAAGGATGGACACATTGTATTAGCTGACTTTGATTTATCATTCATGACGTCCTGCACACCCCAGGTACCTTTTTTTATTCAACTCTACTCTTTTTATTGGCAATATAAAGAAATGTTATAATTAGGAGAATGATCGTGTGCAGCTTATTGTTCCTGCTGCACCTAGCAAACGAAGGAGATCCAAGAGTCAACCACTACCAACATTTGTTGCAGAACCAAGTACCCAGTCAAACTCGTTTGTAGGGACTGAAGAATACATTGCACCTGTACGATGATGCACTTAATCTTCCTTTGTAGCTGCATCTTCAGTGTGTTTCAGATTTTGGGTATTGTATTCATGGTTTACCTAATGGTTTCAGGAGATAATCACGGGTGCTGGTCACACAAGTGTTATTGATTGGTGGGCACTGGGTATAATCTGCAACCATTTTACCTAATTGTGATAAAGATTTACGTAACAGCCCTTTTTTAATTAGCTCATCTCCTTTATGTATGTTTGTATTAGGTATCTTGTTGTATGAGATGCTTTATGGCCGCACACCTTTCAGGGGAAAGAATAGGCAGAAGACATTTGCCAATATCTTGCACAAAGATCTCACGTTTCCCAGCAGTATCCCTGTGAGCTATCTTGTAACAACCGGTGTGTCTTTCAATGCACCCAAAGTTAAAAAAAAAATACTAATTGAACCATATGTGTTTTTGCAGGTAAGTCTTGTAGGTAGACAGTTGATCAACACGTTGTTAGATAGAGATCCAAGCAGCCGGTTAGGATCCAAAGGTGGGGCAAATGAGATAAAGCAGCACGCTTTCTTCCGCGGGATCAATTGGCCGCTCATACGTTGCATGGTAGGACTAATAAAAGCTTTTACATCATTCATTCTCGTATCGGGTTCATTGAGTGATATAATACAGTGATTGCAATGCAGAGCCCTCCACCATTGGATGCACCATTGCGCATTATAGAGAAAGATCCGAATGCCAAAGATATAAAGTGGGAAGATGATGGAGTGCTTGTGAATTCTATGGACATGGACATTGATCTCTTCTAAACCAACTCTTCCTCTCTGCCTTTGATTCTCATTTATGCAAAACTCTTAACTCTTCTTCTCGATAAAGCAAAGGTGTTGTATCATAGTTGTTACATATAAACGCGGCTCGTTTTGTCTTTCTTCCATTTCTTCTAATCCAACAATAAACATTACAAAACTTCCAAGAGTTTTTTGGGACCATGTTAATTTCATGTTAAGTGTGATTAGCCCATAATAAGGCCCAATAACTAGCCCATTAGTTGTTGGGAGAAATGTCTTTGAGAAGTCCCACCACCTGCTGCATCGTAGGTCGCTTCCATGGCAGATCGGCGGTGCACAAGTAACCTATCTTAACCGCCTCCGTAATCTGCTCCACCGGACCTGTCTCTCGTATCTTCGGATCAATGGCTCTCGATCCTTGTCCCTGTCGCACCAGTCCTCTCACCCAATCCACCAATTCTTCCTCTGGCTTTTTCCCGCTCACGAGCTCAAGCAAAACAATTCCAAAGCAATACACATCGGATTCTATCGTAGAAGAAGCATTTGGGTCTTGTTCCGGCGGTGTGTATCCGTCTAGTTCGCCGGAACCGGAAAATCCCTCGTCCAAGAGTTTGACTAAACCAAAATCTGCCAAGCGTGGTTCTTGGCTAGAGTCTAACCAGATTGTTACAGCCTTCACTTCTCCGTGGACCATTGGAGGGATGCAGCCATGATGGAGGAAAGCTAAAGCCCTCGCTGTCCCCAAAGCTATCTTATGCCGAAGTCTCCACGGTGCAGAATCGTCTACGTTGTTATGGAGTAAACTTTGCAAATTAAGCATGTCGAGGTCCTCATAGATCGCAATTCTTTGCTCTGCGGCTATGCAGTATCCACAGAGCTGGACAAGATTTGGGTGATTGATCCTGGCGAGTCGTTCAAACGCACTCGAGGCTTCCATATCAGTCAATGTGGTTCCACTAGGGACAACTTTCAGAGCTGCTCTGAATCCACTGGGTAGGACTGCTCCGTAAGTAGGACCAGACTTGCCTTCCCACAACAATGCGCCTCTGTCGAAGTTGAAAGTCGCAGCCTTTAGGTCTGCAAGCGTCATCTTCATCAATGGCTTGTCGATCATTACCACAGGGATCTGCGTTGCTTGCTTCACATCGGTGGTTGAATCGATTTGGTCTGGGGACTTGGGTTCTGTGTTGTTTATGGCTAGCTTTGTTGCCCAAGTTCTTGATTTTCTTCTAACTCTCAATGCTACAAGTATGAGCAGTAGTCCTCCAAGTAAGAACGCCATGGAGATTGCTAACCCCAAACCAATCTTAAGCCCTGTCTTCTTCTTGTTGACCTTCTTTCCATTTAGAACATTTGGCTTTGCAGCGAAGGGGCAGTTGTTTGTGGAGTTAATGAAGGATCTCTGGATTGTTTCTTGAGAGAAGTTGGGATTGCAAAAGGTTAGATTGTTGAAAGAGAAGTTAAACCTTTGCATCATAGGGATTTTCTCCAGAACCAGCCTTGGGATTTCTCCGTCTAGCTTATTCAGCGAGAGATCAAGTATTTCGATGTTCTTGAGGCTCAACATAGGCACATGGCCAGTGAGATTATTGGAGGAGAGATCAAGAACCTTCAGATGACTCAGCCGCGAGATTTCATGTGGTATGATATTAGTGAGATTGGTCCTGGATAGATTCAGATAATATAGCGATGAAAGCTTTGCGATTTGCGGGAATTCTTGTGCCCTGAATCGATTGCACGCGAGGTTAAGGTGTCCCAGCTTATGAGCTGAACTCAAACCATTGAGTATATGACCAACAAAGCGATTCTCGGACAAGTCAAGATGAATCAGACTGGACAAGTTGTGTTTGTGGCTGGGAATTATCTGCAAGATATGCCCATCAAATCGGTTTTCACTGAGATCAACTGTTTCGACGTTTTCATGCAAGACTCCTATCAATGAACCCTGAAACAGATTCCGTGAAAGGTTCAAGCTTTTTAGAGTTGGGAAGGCCAAACCAAAACCAACAGGCAGAGACCCGCTGAGCCGGTTGGAGGAGAGGTCGATGGAGACTAGAGATCGACAATTGAGAAGTCCTGGAGGGACGCCAAACTGAAAACCATTGTTGTGGAGCTTGAGAGTTGTTAGACCGAAAAGGGAGCTTATAGCTGCAGGGATTTCACCAGAGAAACCATTGAAAGAAAGATCAAGTGACTGTAGCGACATGAAATTGCCGATGTTGCTGGGAAGAGGCTCAGAAATCCTGTTGGAGGAGAGATTGAGACTCTCCAGTAAGCTCAGACTCCACAAATCCGAGGGCAGAGACGTAATCTTGTTTCCACTGAGATCTAAAGATCGGAGCTTACTCATTTTGCCAATGGTGTTGTCGGGGATGGAACCAGACAGGTCCCACCCAGAAGCCGAAATATGGAGCACGTTCTCTCTGGTAGAGTCACAGCCCACTCCTGGCCATGAACAGAGAGACGAAGAAGATGTGTAAGCTTGGGAAGAATTAGGTAATCTCAATGCGGAGAAGAAGTGAGAGAGGTAATAAGCGTCGGTGTTGGGATCTTGACTCGTCAGATGCTTCATGAAAAAGGAGAAGAACAAGAGAGATCCCCATAGAGACAACCCCATAATTTGGTGTCTGGAGGTGGAGAAAAGTGGATGGGAAAGCTCAGAAAAAAGAAGACAGACAGTGTGAAAAGAAGAAAAGACATAATGGAATCACGGGGTAGAGAGGTGATAGTTTAGAATACATTGGGATCCCTTTCACGTGCACAGCTTCAAAAAGATCAGAGTTTTATCAGAAGTAAGATATTCATCAGAAGAAGAAGAAGATAAGGGTTGAAAAGTGTTGGAGAGTTGAGAGTTGAGTTTTTGGTTGTATCGCATATGGGGACACTTGAGGAAAGTGGGAAGAGGAGAGAGTCGTTGAAAGTCAAAAAAAGGGATATGTGGAGATTATAATTAGGTAAAGTATTTGCTAGTGAGCTAATAAGAAAATGCCAAAATGGAATCTGTCTCAGACTTTGTGAATACAAATCCCAAAGTTGTCAATGGATTTGGTGAGTGGAGGAGTGGGTGGTTGTGGTTTCTCATTTCAGCAAGATTTTGGTTATTAATGTAAAAATCACTTTTTTAGCGGTTTCACACTTTTTTTGACTGTCACACCTTGGAAATTGGGAATCATTCATTCATCTGATTATCCCCTAATCTGGCGCCTTAATGTCCGCGAGTAAGGCATCAAAGTAGTTAAAACTAACTGATCAAGAAGATTCTTCAGAGCTCATTTTCTGGATAAAAATAGCCACTCACTATTTTAAGAAAGGTTATGCTAAAACAGAGCACCGATAGTTCTGAGCTGTCTGGGTTTCTTAGGAGGATCCGGAGTCTGAAACTTATAATCTACACCGCAATTAGAGGACTAAGGAAGAAACAATGCAAGATCTATCAGACCTGAACAAAACAAAGCAGAGGTGTCGCTTACGGGCCTAACTGAAAAAAGCCCATTAAGAGAAGTAAATGGACCGACTCCGTTGATGGGAAGACACGTGTCGGATGGGGTGGAGAGATGGCGGCTGATCGTGGGATCCACGTCATACAACGAGCCAGCTGACCTTTTCCTTGTTCGAAGATACAAACATCAATTCACACCATTTGACATCAACATCACCTAACAGATTCAAACAAACCCAAAAAAAAAGGCAGCAACTTTCGACTCAAATTCTGGAATCCTACGTAAACAAAAAGGTTGTGAATTTTGAAACGCTAAGAAGGGGTTTAAGGATTTTGATCAAATGGCCTTGTTCCGCAAATTGTTCTACCGCAAGCCTCCAGATGGTTTGCTCGAGATATGCGACAGAGTTTTTGGTCTGTTTCTCCCAATTCTCTGCTTCATTTGTCTATTTTCGCCTACTTCATTATACTTCTCGGTCTTATGGGATTGAATGTCTGAAAATTTGAGAATTCTTACACTACTTTGTGTGGAATTAGGGCGATTTATATTATCTATCTAGGTCCAATATATATCCCGCATTATGTGATTTGTCTCAGAAATTTGATAGCTCTAGTCGGATTGCGTCTGTGACTGTGCTAAAGCCAAGAAACTGCAGGATTTTTTAGATAGAAATTTTTCTTTTTTTGTATCATGATTAGCATAAAGACATTGAACTGAAGACAAATGCTTCTCTGTGTGTTTGTAGTGTTCGACTGCTGCTTCTCTACCGATTCTTGGGAAGAAGCAAACTACAAAGTTTATATGGCGGGAGTAGTCAATCAACTACAAGAGCACTTCCCCGAAGCATCTTCTCTTGTGTTTAATTTCCGTGAAGTAGGTAGTCGAAGTGTGATGGCTGATGTCTTGTCAGAACATGGCTTGACCATAATGGATTATCCTCGCCACTATGAAGGCTGCTCATTGTTGCCTGTGGAAGTGATGCACCATTTTCTCCGCTCAAGTGAAAGTTGGCTCTCTCTCGGCCCAAATAACTTGTTACTAATGCATTGTGAAAGCGGAGCTTGGCCAGTTTTAGCTTTCATGCTAGCTGCCCTCCTCATATACCGGAAGCAGTATAGTGGTGAGTATAAGACCTTGGACATGATCTACAAGCAGGCTCCGCGTGAGCTTCTGCATTTGTTCTCACCGTTGAACCCAATTCCTTCTCAGCTACGCTATCTACAGTACGTCTCAAGAAGGAATTTGGTCTCTGAATGGCCTCCACTGGATAGGGCTCTCACCATGGATTGTGTTATTTTGAGACTTATTCCTGATGTTAGTGGACAAGGAGGCTTTCGCCCAATCTTCCGAGTATATGGTCAGGATCCGTTTTTTGTAGATGATAAAAAGCCCAAGCTTTTGTACTCTACTCCCAAGAAAGGGAAACACCTGAGGGTCTTCAAGCAGGTATTTTTCACAGACAGATTCATAGTGTTCTTCATAATTGATGACCTATGACTCAGCCTGTGCAACATTGCATCTGAAGGTCTTCGAAAAAGAAATATTCTTGATTCCTGATTAGCCTTCTGTTGCTTTTTTGTTTATTGTGCTTTTTAGCTTTCTTTTTCCTTTTTTGCAGTATGATTTTAATGGCTTTTTGATGTTGTTTTCTCAACCCTTGTGTTTTGCAGGCCGAATGTGAACTAGTCAAGATCGACATTAATTGTCATGTGCAAGGTGATATCGTGATTGAGTGCCTCAGTTTAAACGATGACATGGAAAGAGAAGTCATGATGTTTCGAGTGGTTTTCAACACTGCTTTTATTAGATCAAACATATTGATGCTTAACCGTGATGAAGTCGACACATTATGGCATACAAAAGAATTCCCAAAGGGGTTCAGAGTTGAGGTATGTACTCATGGAGCTCATATTCTCTTTACATGGTACATATAGCTACTCATTTGTCACTTGGTACTCACAAAGAATACTTTCTATGTCCAGCTTCTTTTCTCAGATATGGATGCTGCCTCGTCTGTTGACTTGATGAATTTTTCGTGCTTGGATGAGAAAGATGGTCTTCCAATAGAAGTTTTCTCCAAAGTTCATGAGTTCTTCAATCAAGTTGACTGGGTTGATCAGACGGATGCCACACGCAATATGCTTCAGCACTTAGCCATTGCCAATGCTGTTCAGGAAAGAGCAGATGGTAACGCAAGCCCAAGACTACAAGGGTTAAGTCCTAAAAGTATCCAAGATATTATGAAACATGCAGCAATTGAAAATAGTGCAAAGTTCAAATTGTCTTCCATGTCAGAGGTTGAAGTAATCGACACACCAGAAAAGCCTCCTACTGATTTAGACAAGAAGTTGATAGCAGAAGATGTGCATTCTGTCCTTCAAATAAGTAGTCAGGGAAACACCGCCAGCCAAGATGCAACAAAGTTGTTACATCAAGAGTCCCCTTCTCTCAAGCTTGTGCATCATTCTGCAACAGTTAAACCTCTTGAAGACGGTTCTAAATCTTCAGAAAATGCAGAGGAGAATTTTCTGAAGAGTCCTCCTTCGGCAAACAATGGGAAAGCGGTCTCATTTTCGCCATCCACACCGTCACCACCGCATCCTGCAAGACCGCCGTTGGCTCTAGCGGGAGCACCTCCCCCACCTCCTCCACTTCCAGCTGCTGCTTCTAAACCTTCAGAGCAATTGCAGCATTCTGTTGTTCAACCAACAGAGCCTCTTTCGCAAGGAAATTCATGGATATCATTAGCAGGCTCTACATTTCATCAAACAACTCCAAACGAAAAAAATCCCATTACATTGCCTCCAACACCTCCTCCCCTTGCTTCTACATCCCATGTATGTCCTGAGCTATCTTCTAAAACAACAAATTCATCGTCACTGTCACCTCAAGCATCATCAGCTATTCCTGCCAACCCGTCAAAAAATGATACAGTAGGTTTTGGTCCTGCTACTCCACCTCGTATTGGAGCTCTCTATGATGTGGCTTCAAATCCTGGACAACCGCCGAGGTCACCTTCTTCAGTGTCTAATTCAGAAAAAACGCCCGCTTTGCCTCGACCGCCTCCTCCTCCACCTCCTCCCCCTCCAATGCAGCATTCGGATCAGAACACAGCCACTAAATTTTCCCCTCCTATACCACCCCAACCCCCAGCACCAATTGTTCGTGCCTCTCCTCCCCCTCCCCCTCCTCCTGCTCCTCCAACACCACAATCTAATGGAATCTCTGCTATTAAAAGTTCACCTTCTCCACCTCCACCTCCCCCACCTCCACGGCTTCCCATCCCTTCTGCTGCTCCTCCCCCTCCAAACGCACCACCTCCACCACCACCACCATTAGGTCAGACTAGGGCACCATCAGCACCACCTCCTCCTCCAAAGTTAGGAACCAATTTATCCCCGTCTTCTGGTACTAATGTTCCTCCAACACCTGCTTTACCAACTGGGCCTCTTTCATCAGGAAAAGGGAGAATGTTGCGTGTTAATAAGAATAATCCAACCAAAAAGTTGAAGCCATACCACTGGTTGAAATTGACAAGAGCTGTCAATGGGAGCTTATGGGCCGAAACACAAATGTCTAGTGAAGCTTCTAAGTACGCATTGTTCATCTTGCTGCCACTTATATCTCTGATGCCTCCGGATTCTTGAATGATTTACAAGCCATAAATTATTTATCTGTTTATATAGGGCTCCTGATATTGACATGACAGAGCTCGAAAGTCTTTTCTCCGCATCTGCTCCAGAGCAGGCAGGAAAATCAAGACTAAATAGCTCTCGTGGACCTAAACCCGAGAAAGTCCAACTGGTAAATTATTTTTTATAGCTAGTAGGTCATAATGTCTTCCTTTGTGTCGATTTTGGTGTTTTCCCATAAATAGGATTTATATCTCTGTGGTTGAACATACTGAATATTATGAAAAACTTGATCTTGCAGATTGAACACCGGCGAGCATACAATTGTGAAATCATGCTTTCAAAAGTGAAAGTACCATTGCAAGATTTGACGGTAATATCAAACTTTGCAGTTTTAGAATGTATTGTATCATAGCATTTTAGTCTGGTAAAATGTCCATTTCTCGCCAAGTCTTCCACATAATAATTAAAAGCTATTTGTCTCTAAACTATTGGCAGAACTCAGTGCTTAACCTGGAGGAATCGGCTCTTGATGCTGATCAAGTTGAGAACTTAATCAAGTTTTGCCCAACAAGAGAAGAAATGGAATTACTAAAGGTAGAAGAAGTTTACTCCTAGATTAATGTTATGCTGCATTGTTTTCCCAAGCCAGAAGTCCCTAGAAAAAATATGGGTGTTCTGTGATCCAACTTTTGTATGTTCTTTTATTTATCTTCATTTCATGCTCGGTTTGTAGGGCTACAATGGTGACAAGGACAAGCTTGGAAAATGCGAACTGGTGCAGAACTTAAGACCTTTTAGTTTCATTGGAATAGCCATTAGAGTCTAACAATATGCTTTTTGAAATTGTTTGAACAGTTCTTTTTAGAGATGATGAAAGTCCCACGAGTAGAAACAAAGCTCAGGGTATTCTCATTCAAGATGCAGTTCTGCTCTCAGGTCTGAAGCTGATACCCTGCTAATTATGATTTTTTGGAGCTTTCATTTTGGTACTTACGGTTGATGTGAACATTTTAGATTTCTGAGCTAAGGAATAGTCTAGGTGTTGTGAACTCTGCAGCAGAACAGGTAAGTCAGACTCAACTGGCTCGAGGTGACCTCCTAACATGATTAAAACATAGCTTACTAATGCTCTTTTTGTTCCTCTTTTCATCAGGTAAAAAATTCTGAAAAATTCAAAAGAATAATGCAGACAATTTTATCCCTTGGGAACGCCCTAAACCAGGGGACGGCTAGGGGTGAGTTTGACAATCGAATGTGTTAAGCCTGGATTTTATCTTTTATCCTGCTCTCAAAGTAGTTTTTGCCTAGGTGCTGCGGTTGGGTTTAAATTGGACAGCCTGCCAAAACTCAGTGAAACAAGGGCGCGTAACAACCGTATGACTCTGATGCATTATCTATGCAAGGTAAGCTATTATAGTATGCGCTTCTGTAGCCTTATGGATGCACTAGAGGGAGAGAAAGATATAGTCTGATGAATTATTTACAGATTCTTGCTGAGAAAATTCCTGAAGTTTTAGATTTCACAAAAGAATTATCCTCATTGGAGCCGGCAACAAAGGTATATTACGTTTTACTATTCACATGCAGTTTCTACGGAAATTGATAAAAAAAAAAAAAAAAAAATTGAAACTGGGTTAATTTCCTGAACTTTGGTACAGATTCAACTGAAGTTTCTGGCTGAGGAGATGCAAGCTATAAACAAGGGACTGGAGAAAGTCGTACAGGAACTCTCCTTGTCCGAAAATGATGGCCCAATCTCACATAACTTTAACAAGGTATCACTGTCAGGCTTTCTCAAAGGAAACAGAAAATATGTAGAAAAATAAATCTACATAAGAAACACAGACAGTTTACTGGGAAAACAATCAAGTCTCATAAGAAAGAAAAGCATGCTTTGATCCCCGAATTATGTGGCTAGTGATTTTCAGGGAAATGTTCTTTATAACAACTAACATGAGAGCTATATTGGTTATAACAAATGAACTTGGCAACATTTTTGACACTAGAGAGTTGATAATTGATTCATTTCATTCTTCGTTTGATCATATTTATCAAGGGTGATTTTTCTTCTCAGATACTAAAGGAGTTCCTACATTATGCGGAAGCAGAAGTAAGGTCCTTGGCTTCACTCTATTCGGGAGTGGTATGTCCACCAAAATTCAATTTGCAGTAGATATGACCTGCTTTGCTATATGGTTGAGAACTTAGTCAGAATAAATACATTATGTTTTGCAGGGAAGAAATGTGGATGGCTTAATTCTATACTTTGGTGAAGATCCTGCTAAGTGCCCTTTTGAACAAGGTATGTGTAACCTTTCTCTGTAGCTTTATGCTACACCATGTGTTTCAAAGTTGTCTGAATCTAGCAAGTGGTTGTAATTTGCAGTGGTGTCGACCCTTCTAAACTTTGTAAGATTGTTCAATCGTGCGCATGAAGAAAATGGAAAACAACTCGAGGCAGAAGCTAAGAAGAATGCTGCTGAAAAGGAGAAATCAAAAATAGGTGAATTAGATAAAGAAAGCAGGAAGCCCTTGGAAGAAGAAATTAAGGAGAAATCAAAAACAGGTGGATTAGACAAAGAAAGCAGGAAGCCCTTGGAAGAAGAAATTAAGGAGAAAACAAAAACAAGCGGATTAGATAAAGAAACGAGGGAGCCACTCAAGAAAACCGCTCCTTGAATAACCGGTTGTTCCGATGTCTATACGGGAATGGTCCCAAGGCCGAACGGTCTCTGAGAAGAAGCAACCGGTGAAAGTGAGGCTGTGCTAAAAGCTGGCTTAGACCATGGGACAGCAGCAGGGGAAGTGGGATGGATATGTTAAGGACATGCGGTAATATTTTATCTTCTTTAACGGCAAAGCTAACTTGTAAAATAGGGGAGGGGTATAAATTATTGTAATTAAAAAGCAATAAACATAGATACATCATCATACCAATGTTTGGTCAAATCTCAATAAGCTAATGTCATTTTATTTCCCTCGTGTGTTCTCATTCTTCTCTTCATTAAAACTGTACAAGAGGCCAGGAGCCGACTTTTGCATTACAGCAACTAATAAATTGGGGAAGATTTGTGATTTTTCTGGATAGTAATCAAGTAACTACAGTGATTTGGGAAGGATCGTGTTGTTGGAGAGTCAGGAAAGTGGTATAGTGAGAGTGAAATCATGCTTTTCAAATTCCAAAGTGAGCGAGTCAATTCTCTTATTGCGATCTAAGTACTCATGACCACTGTATTTTGAACCTATGGTGATTTGAGTTTTGATGTTTGTCATTTGCAGCTTTTCTATCTTGAAAGAGCATCAGATGCAGGAAAACTTGGCGGAGAAGGTTAGTCGTAAAATAGAAAAAGAGAAAATTCAAAGTGGTAGATTATCAAGATTTCAACTTCTGAGCTAATGAATATTCCTACACAACAAGGCTTCTTTAGAGCTTTGATTCGTAGTGTGTATGTGTGTGTATGTATACTGTATAACGTATTATAAAAACATATAGCATAAGTGTATCAACAAGAGGATTTCATATTACAAACTGTTGCATCAATCTTTATTTAGTTACAGAGGACTCCCAAGGCCAGCATTGCCAGCAAGGAAAGGCCGAGATTTGCAGTGGTGGCAACGGTGCCTGAAGGAGGAGGGGGATGTGGCTGAGCTCCACTAGTTGCATTGGAGGCGGCCAAGTTTGCAACTGGAGGCAGAGGCGGATCAATCACGTCTTTAGCGTCAAGAGGCGGGTTTGGAGCACTAGCTGGTGGTTGTGCTTCCTTGTCCGCCACGGCAAGTAGAGCGCCGGCTTCTGCAGGTAAGATGGCATAGGGCTGGTCTTTGTTCAAATCTGAGCATGGACTCCCTGCATTTGCATCAAATATACATGATACAGCCTTTATCTTTGTTTCATATATCTTGGTTATATTGTTCTTTCATGATCTTGTAGATGTTTAAACTTACTTAAGTATCTGGTAGCAGTGGCAGGGAACTCTGTGATGACTCCATCAACGCCACTCCCTGCAATGAATGTTGCAAGCTCTACCGTAGGATCAGAGAAGTAATCGAACGCTACGGAGATGTACTCGTTTCTTAGCACGGATACGTAGACAGAGATATTCCCTTTGTGCATTTCGTCCACCACATTAGTTTTCCCTGTGGCAAAGCTTTCGGAGATGGTGACGAGGGAAGCTCTCTTGAGATTGACAGCATCTGCATGCTTCTTGATTTCATCGACTGATGGCTTGGGGGCACCTCCGATTTCCTTGTCAATGCTCAAGACTCTGGTGTATGGAGGGACAGCCTCAAAACTAGCAAGAACTGAACTGTCATCTGACTGAATCAGAACTTTCTGAGTTGATTGCTTGTCGAGTTTGGAATTGGTCAGAGCAGACTTGACTGCGTCTACGAGTCCGAGGCCTTTCTTTGAGGCTAAATAAGCAGCATTCTGTCAACAAACAATGCGTTAGTGGAGATGCGTTGAGTAAATTTAGGAGCATGTGGGAGTTAAAAAGGCTTGCCTCGATGTTGATTAGAACTCCTGTCACTGCCTTTGCTTTGCTGAACTCAAGGAAGTCAGCGAGAGTCGTGAACTTCCCGGCATTCTTGTTTGCTGGGTTTCTCTTGAAGCCCAAGTTAGTGAAGGGGTTCTCGATTTGTGCTGAAGACAAAAAAAATCCCATTCTCAGTGAATAAGATAGTTTCAAGAAAATCTACAGAAAAGAAATCAGTTTCTTACGCTTCACAGACTGGATCTCGGCCCATGTGAGATCAAAAGAGAAAATGCCATTGGTAGGCTGGATCTCAGGCACGCTAGTGGCTCGGGACATGAAAGTAGTCATGGCTGTGGTGCTTGCTGTGAGGTCTGGAGAATCATGGCAGAAAGCAATTCCGTCTTTAGACATCTGGACAGAGCAGTCAATCACGTCTGCTCCATCGTCGACTGCTTTTTGATAAGCCAAATCGGTGCAGCCAGGATAATCCCCACTTGCTCCATTGTGAGTTATAACCAATGCATGCCCTTGTTTAGGTAGATTTCCCTTTTGGTGAGAAAAGCAAGCTGCAAGAACACAGACACATGTGGTGTTAACTTCTTCCTATTAATTAAATTTTTGAGGTTACATATATTATAAGGAGGGTAGTAGATAGCAAGTCATCTCACTGATGGCTTGTGATGCTGTTGGCGGGAAGTCGGTGATGAATCCATCAACAGAGAACTGGCCATTGTCCACAAATTGGAGATACTCAGCGGAGGGATCATAGCTGTAGTTGTAGCTGGTGAGCATGTCATTGGCAAACCCAGAAGCATAGACCTCTAGACCGGCTTTGTGGGCATCAGCCACAAAGGTGGAAGCCGGTTTAAGGTACTTAGCAGAGTCAATGGGCCAAATGTAATCTTTGGGGACAAGAACGCCTGAAGCAAAGGCCTTGATGGCTGCGAGGTTCTTCTGAATCTCGCTGTATTTCTTGTTGGTGGTAGGCTCAATTGCCTCAGGGTCTTTGAATTCGAATATAAGCTTTGTCTTGGCTCTGCCTGCATCCATCCCGATACTCTTCAAGAAACCTATCTCTGGAGATGAGATGACACTAATGCCGCGGAATCGTAAGCTTCTCAGGTACTCGGCTGCGCTCAGCTTGTGTTCCATGTAGAAGGCATCGTACTGCACATTTGTATTGTTTTTATATATTAATGAATCAACAAGAACCCTCCCTATGTTGGTTAATCATATGCTCAAAGAAAATAAGAGATACCTGAACGCTCAACCAGAACTTGGGAGGCTTGGTTCCAAGGACGTCCTCCACTGCGGAAACCGGCATTTGTCCGTCGAAGATGCTGGGCCGAGAGAAGATGTTCTGGACCACTGCTCAATAATACAAAAGATTGAAAGGGTGTGGTGGTGGGGAGTATTGGGGGAGGAAATTAAAAGAGAAGAAGACATACATGAGACATTGGAGAAGATGGTATCGGCGCCGTAATCAAGGACAAGCCAGCCCTTGAGGTCCTGACCGTTGACCTTGTAGGTCCTCTGGGCTTTGGGAAAGAGCGTTGAGATGGTGGTTGTATTGTCAAGTCTGATATCGGACAAGCAAAGGCCCACACCATCCTTAGTCATCTGAAGGTTGCACAACATTGTGAGGCCAGGCGAGCTGGTGCTCATAGCCATGTCGTTTGCAGGGGCACTTGACTCAGGGAAAAGACCCGAGAAACCGCCTCTGGCCACAACCGCAGGCTCTTGTCCTGAAAGACAAAAGACATGTATGGGTTTTTAGAAACAAACAAACAACATGTTATATAATGTGGGCATGTTCATATATTATACTACCAATAAATAAAACATGCTACATAAAAGGATACTTACCGTTAAGGGTGAGCCATTTCTTGGCAGGAACAGCCGCGGCTGCAGCAGGAGCCTTGGGTGCCGCAAGACATGATTGTATAAAAAGGGAGAAAAAGATGATAAACCTCAGCATCTCTGTTTGATTGATCCTGTTTGTAACACAAAGGAAAAGCTATTATGAGATACAAAATTTTACATTTAAGAAAATGCAAAATGGTGAAGGACAAGCGAGGAGGCCGCACAACGCGAAAACAAGAACATATGCCCCTTCCTCTTCTGCCTCCTTGTGCTTCTTTTCCCTTGTGGGTTCGAGATTGTGAAAGAAAAGATGAAGAAAAACGGAAGCTTGGGGCCAAAGAAAGAAGGGGTTGTAAAATTGGAATGAGGAAAAGAAAGTTAATTAATAGTAAGAAAGACATTTGATCATCCCATTTATAGCTCAAACACCCATTTACACCTATTTTTATCTCTCCTTTCTCTTCTTACCGCGTTTCTGTCGTTCCTTGCATTTTATCCTCCATTTTTTGTTAGTTTACAACTCTCTCCATAACGTATACAAAAATATATAAATTACTTCCTCTATTTCTTCACATTGGTCAGATATATATCATATATTAATTTTTTACACGCACAAATATATAAATTACTCATCTCTATCTTTAGCTTCTTCTCTGTCTCCTATAACCTCTCTGCTCGTTATGATATACCGTCAGTGTCAAGTACGTATTAGTTTATTTGTGTTTTTTTTGTTGTGTGCGTAATAAGTCAAAGTGCTTTGGTCATGCATTTGTGGAGTAGTGGAGAAAGACACACAGGGAGGCGGTAGCAGACATAGAAGGATAGATTTGAATCACCGAATGTCCGAATTGGTGTCATTTTTGGTAAACATACTCAGAGCCGTGCCAAGGCTATGAGATATCAGAAGCAATAAAAAAAAAAGATGCCCCAATTCAAAAAAAATTCGTCTACAAAAATAAACATCATTGTTATAAAACGAAAAAAACAGAATAAATAGTATCAGAAACGTAAAAACTTGAACAATTTGACCTTAATAAAACTGATTTGGTGAGAAATAAATTTAAATTGGAAGAAAACTTTGTTTCCCGATTTCTGTTAAAAAATTAGGCAAATAGAGATGTAAGGCAAGAGAAAAAGTCTCTTTGTTTACTCTAATTGTTTTATAATTTTGTCAATAACTTAATTAAACCCAAATCGATGGATTGTTGAAGACTTAAAGCCCCATATTTGCTTTACTATTAATCTTTTATTAATACACTATTTTTCAGCATAACCACTAAGCCCTATATAAACATATTTATATAACAATATTAGTATTAAGTCTAATTTGATGCCCTTAATTTTTTTCTCCAAACTTTGATGCCCTAAGCCAATGTTTCTTTTTCCTTAACTATGGCACGGCTCTGAACATACTAGTTTTGGTCTTATAAGTCATTTAGTCGTCAGCAAATGGCCATATATTCATCGGATCGCTACAAGTAGCGTGGGGCTTTTGAAGTCCCACTTTGCACTCAGACTTTAAAGTTCGTGAGTCACTATCTTGTAATGGCGAGAAAGAGCTCACTGGTCCCATTCATAAATTAATCAATGCACCCATTGGTGTAGGATGGAAAATATTCGGATATCTGAAATTTCAAGGATATCCCGAATCCGAAATACTTTTATCTAGATCTGTGGATTTGGAAAAATGCATATAAGATTTTTGAAAACAAAATCTGATATATCATAAGAAAATCAATACAATTAATTTATGTATTCTTATATAAAAATCAATCACCAAAAAAATATTTTAAAATATCTTTAATAGATCCGGATCTTACAATGAAGATATCCGAATCCGATTTTGATAATTTCAGTACGTTACTATCCGAAACGGACATTTTGAATATCCGAATTTCCGGAACAGATGGCAGATCGGATCTCGGATAATTAATTTCACCCCTCCCATTGGTACAAATGTTTTGACTTTTAAGTTGGTATCTAGGCCTTCATAGGAGGGGTGTGGGGGGGAATTGTGACTTAGTGTTTGAGTGACATTGAGAAAGAAAGCCTTTGCTTCCCTTGCACAAATCAGAGAAGTGGATCGTACAGTTAGTTATTACTACTCGGGAGAGACATTGAAACAAGGAAAAAGGAATCCTCTAATTTTTCGTAGTTAAAAACGGGCCCACAACAGTTGCAAAGAAGAGAGGAGTCTTTCAAAATCCTCTCTCAAATCTCATAAAAACCTCTCTCATCTCTCGGATCTCTCTTCCATGGATCCCGCTTCTTCTTCTTCCCCAAATCAGCGCAACCGAATCGTCTCTTCTGGTACACTCTTCATTTCTCTTTCGCATCTCTCTAATTTCGAATCAACATAATCCCCTGATTGAACCCAAACCCTAGAGCATTATAGAGCCGTTAATTTCTCTCCAATGTTCATTTGCTCCTTGGTTCTCTACTTCTGACGAGATATGTTGACTTCGCGCAGGGGAAAGACCAGTCATGGCGGATAATGGCGTCCAACAGGTAATTCAATCTTCTCCTTCTTCTTCTTCTGTTTTGAATCCTGTAAACCATCCTAGGTTAAATAAAATGCGTCGTTCCTTTCACCAGCAGGTTTCTCAAGACAATGAAAGGAACATTGTTTCTTCTTCCATTGTTCCTTCTCCTGATCCCGCTCCATTTTTAAACGTCCTTCAACCCCCTACCAATCTCTATCCTTACGAGTGGGATGTTGCACATCCTGGTAATATTTTGTCTTCTTCTGGCTTCGTATAATCTCTTTTTGGCATCAACGACTGTGAATGCTCATTGAATTATTGTCTTTCTTCTAGGTTATGCACAAAGCATCAGTAGTTGGGATGGATATCCACGATATGCTACCCCTGAAGGCCTGCATGTGCCACAGGTTAGGATGACTTGCTTTATCAATGTTCTATCTTCCTATTGCAGTGTAATTAACTTAGTTATTCTTTATTCTCAGGTTGTCTACAATGACAATTCATCTCTTATGTACCATTCTGGTTATGCCTTCAACCCTTATCCGTCTATAATGTTGGAGGGCCAAATTCCAATCTCCCCAGCTTATTACCCACCTTTTGGTGCACCTTCAGCTATGCATTATACTCCCTCAGATGTTGACCCACCATCTGCTTATATGATTCCTTTTGGGCAATATGGTGGAGGCCATTTTTCCGGGAATCAAGGGGATAACTCTTTAACATCCCCTATACCTTATCCTCAAACGATGGGAATACTTGGGCCATACGACCATAATGCTTCACAGGTTAATACTTTTTCTATCTGCTTCTTATGTTTACAAGGAAGAAAACTGCATAAATATGCCACTGATTGTTAGTCTCACCAGCGTTTTTGCAAGTCTATCTCTTTAGCTTTTCCCTGCAAGATTATGAATACATACCGACACACAATCTAGAAGAGCCATAAAATTTTTTCATATATTATTAATAGTCATATTTGTGTTTTTGCATTCAATCTTTAGATTCTTTCTTCCATTTGAAGGATTTGAAGGATGAAGGCGTCTTTGCCATACTCCTTAAATTCAAATTCGTTTACAGTTTTATGGGCTTATCACATTTTTTTGGCACCTTCTATCAGTTACCATTGCACGGGAGTGGAGTTGCTTCAAGCTCTTCTTTGGGAGGTTATTATCATGCCGGATCTTATCAGAGTCCCAGCTCTGTTGCCTCATATTATGGAGCTGATAATCGCGTCAGATCAACCCCTGACATAGGTAAGCGGCGAGAGAAGGTGCAGGGTTCTGTATCTACCACCAATGATCTGTATGGTAATCGAGGACCAAGGTCATCCAGCAGGGTAAAGAGCAAGAACAGTTCCAAACTTTTCTCTACCGCTGGTGAGTCAACGAATGATTCAAGTACAGCTGGACCAAATTCCAGTTTGTACAATCATCCAGATTTTGTGACGGATTATAAGAATGCCAGATTCTTTATCGTCAAGTCATTTAGTGAAGACAATGTCCACAGAAGTATCAAGTATAATGTCTGGGCCAGCACGCCGCATGGTAACAAAAAATTAGATACTGCTTATCGAGATGCTGAGAAGATGGGTGGAAGATGTCCAATATTTCTGTTCTTTTCGGTATGACTTTTTTCTATCGATGTAATAGTATATATATTTTCTGGGAATAAGTAAAGCTGTAATTGATAATTTTTTTTATATCAATGAGATGGCAACCTCTGTTTCTTCAAAGGAACAGTGAGCTTAACCAGAGTTTAAATGTTGCAGGTAAATGCTAGTGGACAATTCTGTGGGGTTTCGGAAATGGTCGGACCTGTAGATTTTGAAAAGGATGCTGCTTACTGGCAGCAAGACAGGTGGAGTGGGCAGTTCCCAGTGAAATGGCATATTGTGAAAGATGTACCGAATAACCGGTTTTGTCATATACTTTTACAAAACAATGACAACAAGCCGGTAACACATAGCCGAGACTCTCAGGAGGTGGGCCTTACTTATTTTGTTGCCTTGCCTAGTGTAATTGTCTTATTATCATTTATTCACTGCCGTCTAGGTATAGGTGCTGCGTCTGTTCACAAGGGTTGGGTTGTATGTGGACAAGTCTTGTGCAATTTCACATTATCATGTATGACTAGGTGGAACATCCCCAGCATTGATAGGGAAATACTTGGAGATGTGTATTGGGTCAAATGTAATAGTTAATTAGTCAGTGGTGTAGGAATTTGGAAGCTGAATATAAAGGGACATGAAAGTTGATATGACTGCTTCAATAGTCTCTCGGGTAATTAGACTGATTGGGATGTAAGGTTTGGTAGAAAAAAGCTTGCACTAGTTGCTTTGGGTTTTATGGAGTGTGATAACTAGCAAAATATGGAACAGAGACGAGTAAGGTTTTAGTGGTAGCGAGAGATTTTGAACCACATGAACTGGATGTTGCATGGAAAATTTAAGTTTGTAGTGAAGTGACTTGATTGATTGATGAACTGTATCAGGTGAGGCTACGCCAGGGGATTGAGATGCTCAGAATCTTCAAAGAATATGAGGCACACACATCGATCCTGGATGATTTCAGCTACTATGATGAGAGAGAGAGGGAAAAGGAGGGAGAAGATGGAAGGAGGAAAGAAGTTGGTGAAGAAGCGACCTCAGTGGAGCAGTTATCAGAGCGTCTTCAAGTTGTGACAGTAGAAGATGGAAAAGAGGGAGAAAAAGAAGAGTTAGTAACTGATTGATACAGTTAGTAAGTAGAAGGAGACATTCTTTTTGGTAACAATAAGCTATTGGGGGGTTCTCTGTTTTTCTTTTTTTGGTGGGGCATGTATACTACTAAGAAGTCAAGGATTAAAAATCCAATTCCTTGTAGGCTTGTAAGCAAATATGATTCTTGTAGCATATTTATGTCGAAACGGCGACGTTTTGAGGTTATAATACCAAAAAAAAAAAAAAAAAAAATAAACC